>PVIW01000823.1:141439-181439 GCA_004026585.1 Noctilio leporinus
TATGATCTCACCCATTACAGGACAATAATGAGCAAAACTAACAACAAGCAAAACAGAACCAAGTATATGAATACAAGGAATAGGCCTTCAGTGGTCAGGGGGAAAGGGGTTGGGGGGAGGGGGGAGGCAGAGGCAAGAAAGGGGAGCAGCTTAGACAAGAACCTAGTATAAAGGAACCATGGACATGGACAACAGGTGGGATTGACTTTTGGGGGAGTGGGTAGGTGGGAGGGGGACAGAGGGGAGCAAAAAGGGGATGGATGTAATACAACAACAATAAAATTAAAAAAAAAAAAAAAGTAGTTCCTCAATTTCACTACCTTTCAAGTGCTCAAAAGCCACATAAAACTAATGGCCAGTGTAGTGGGCAGTGTGGATACAGGTTATCTCTATCCTTGCAGAAAGTTCTGTTGGGCAGTGTTCTAGAATCATAGCCAAAAGTGGGCTGGAAAGGACTGCCTGAATTAAACAGACATTGGGACTGGGTCTTTCACAGGACACTGGCAACAATGGGTAACACTCTTTAACTGGCTTATCAATAACTGAAATATCCACCATGAGGTGTCCTCTTCCTTCAGAAGGATCTCAAATGTGTCCCTTCTTCTGGATAAGACCTGTATAGTAGCTACAAGCTAAAGAAGCGAACACCACTCAGTAGGCTTAACTACAGTTATAGGTCTGTCTTATATCTTGAAAGCATCAGGAAATATTCTCATCTCAATTTTAAATAAAAACACAGGTCATGGTCCTGACTGGTGTTGCTCAGTTAGTTGGGCATCGTCTCACAAAGCAAAAGGTTACTGATTTGATTCCCTGTCAGGGCACATGCCTGGTTGAGGGTTTGGTCTCCAGTTGGGGAGAGTGTGAGAGGCAGCTGGTTGCTGTCTCTCTCTCACATCGTTATTTCTCACCCTCTCTTTCTCCATCCCTTCCCCTCTCTCTAAAAATACATACATACATACATCTTTATAAGAACACAAGCTATGTTAACATGACAGATATTTAATAGAACATATCATTTTTCAGTTTCACCAAAAACAGTTTCGGTAATTGTTTCCTTTAGGCATTGAGTGAGGCATGCCAAACTGATAATAATTGCTTTATATTAGATATAGTGCTTGATTGATTTTGAGATTTTCTGCCTCAATGAAGTAGTTGCAACCACAGTGGGAGGGACACAGAATGGTGTGAGCTTCACATGTAAGGACAGTGAGGTCTTTCTGTGAAGTTGCTCTACACACATGCATTGGGTCAAGTTGAGATTCATGTCTAGGTTATTTTTGTTTGTTTGTTTGTTTTTAACTTTTTGTTACAGTTTAAATGTTAGGATGTTGATAAACTGAGATGTGAAGAATTTTTTCCAAACCTAAAACATCACATTTGGCTTCCAATGAGAAAATGTCTCATTGAAGCCTTTGGAGATCTGCTGATTTTACATTCCAATCAACCATTATAAAAATATCAAGTATATATTTATAAATTTACTTTAAATTTGCAGTGCATGTTCTCAACCCTTGTTAAGGGCTCATTCTTGTGCAGTCCTCATAAAACTCACTGTGAATGTTCCTCGATGTCCTGAACCTAGTCCAGTGGGTCCATAAGGGGCAACAATCTCCCATGCTGTTCCTTGGAGGAGCAAGAAGGCAGGCTCCCTTCAGACATGGGCATCATAACACTCAGAGGTAGCATTACAAATAGCAATAATTGACATCCTGGGCTGGAGTGTTAGCAGGGAATGGACTGAGCTGAACTTGGAGCAGCACCTCATGCATCCTGACCTTGCACTGCAACAGGGCAGACCCACCTTGCAACACGCTCATCCACTTGGGCCCCTCTTCCTGCCACATCAGAAAACTCAAAGGCTGCTGAAAAGGATATTTGTGAAAACTTCCTCCTCAGTAGTGTAGGCTTATCCAATGGAATGATTTCCCTCCTATTGCCACGGGGAGAATTATCCGCTGCCTCTTCAGTGATACTTGATAGTGGAGTTCGTGATGTGGTCAACAAGAAGGCAAGAGCATTCTCCACCCTGGGAAAATCAGGCCTGCATCTTGGCAAGTGTGATGTAAGTTCTTAAAACTTCCCTTAAAAGGTGTCTCTTTTTTTAGGTCCTGGCTGGTGGCACAGTGGATATGGCACTGGCCTGTGAACCCAAAGGTTGCTGGATCCATTCCCAGCCAGGGCACATAACCAGGTTGCAAGCCAGGTCTCCAGCCAGGTCCATAGTTGGAGGCAGGTGAAAGGCACCCATACATTGATGTCTCTCACTCCCTCTCTGCCTCTCTCCCTTTCCCTCTCTGAAAATAATAAATAAAATCTTAAAAAAAAAAAAAAAAAGAATAAGAAAAAAAAAAAAACAGAAAGTGTCTTTATTTTTGTTTGTTTGATTGGTGGCAATCTAATATTCATGAGACAATAAGCTTCTTGCCTCCTATAAATTAGTGCGACTTACACAAAACTCTGGCTTTCTGTCTGGAGAGGTTTTGCAGGGTCCAGGGCAAACACTTGCCAAAGAAGAGCTGAGATTCAGGTTTCGCTGTTGGGGAAGTGGGTAGGTAGGAGTCAGAAGAAAGGTCTCTGTGAGTTGAACCCAAGGAAATGCCAAGTCTGTCCTAGGCTCTTTGCCTGGCACTGGGGATGAGTGCAGGGTTAATGCTAATGGGTGATTTAAAGGCACATTCAGAATAGGCTGTGGAAGGAAAGGGAGGAAGGTGAGAAACCCAGCAGTGGTGCCCCAGAGTGAAACTCAGTAATCCTGGCCCCAGGTAGATGAGTCATGCGCCAGAGTGGTGAACAGGCAGGAGAGAAACCTCCTCAGTATATTTACAAAGGGCCTGAGAACATTCTGTCTTCAAGGAAATGCTCTCCAGATTCTTTATAGTTCATTAAAGAGTATGGAGTATTAAATAATTTCATCTGAAATCTGAAGTGCCCGATGAGTAGGATGAAGTTTTGGCTTTATTTTTGCGGCGTTGAGAGATGTCTTTGATTTCTAGTGCTTGCTAATCTTCTCATTTTCCTGAGTACAGGTATTCTATTATAAATTAACAAGGGAAAGTAAACGAACAGTGGGGTTTTAATTGCATATAATTACTTGGTATGCCAAAGTATTTTACAATTGAGATAATTTGCCTGAAAGTGTTGGTATTTAGTGAATAGAATTTATGGTAATTCCTTGATTTTCCCCCAACTGCCTAGTAATCTTTATAACAAGAAAGTAGAAACACAATGAGAATTCTGAGCTGAAACAAAGCTACACATGAAAGTGCTTAAAATGTATCTGTTTGCCTTTGTTTCAATAGGAATCCAAAACAAAGTTAATCTGATCAACAAGGATCAATAGAAAAGTGAGTGAAGATTCGCATTTCTTTGAAGCTGGTAGAGGCAAGGAAATAATCCTTGCAAACAATGGAGGCCTTTAATTCACAGGCTCCAGTGCTGAAAGCCATTGTGAAGTGGGATTTGCTGCGTTCCAGGTTTTAATGTAAACTGTACAAGCAGGTGCAGTGGCCAGGCAGAGCTGCACTTACACTATTGGCACTCCCGGCAAAGGAAACTCACCAGGAATCCAGCTTCTGCTCTGATCATGGAGATCCTGCTGAAGCTGCCCTTGTCATGTGGATCTTTTGCTTAGGTGCTTCTTTCCCTTTGGGACAGGGTGTCCTAAGGGAAGAACCAAACAGCTGAGGCAAGTTCAGCTTCAAACCCGGAAGACAAAACGGCACCTAAAAAAAAAAAAATCTCATCTAACTATAAAAGGATGTGGACAGGAACATTCTAGGAGCAGCTGTGGTTCAAAATGCCTGTTTCTAAAGCAAAGGGCACTGACTGTATCTCTAGCTGTAATTCAGGGGTGCAACCTTTTGGGGCAGTGTCCCTGCTCACTATGCTGTAAATACTGTCCCTCCTACTCTCAGACACACTGCCCTGTCTCATTTTGGACCTCAGAGTAGCAGATAACTAGGCAAGGAACTTGGAGGCTGTGTTGTGGCTTGGTGGGGGCGGGGGGGTACATTATGGACACTCTGCTGTAGAAGTAGAAGACTAGGACACAATGGCTGTATGCAGGCTTCTTGAGCTCCCGAAAGGATCCCTTCCATTAGTCACAATGAACATTTGCTGATGCCCACCAGCCATCATACACCTTGGAATCTGAGGATGCCAGAGGGGCAGGAGCCTGCTCTTTGAGTTCAGAGCACAGAACACACACCAAGGATGTGGGGATGGAGGAGTGCTTCTGCTATGGGCAATCCTGGTTCAGCCATCTGCCTCATCTGGGGCCTCTCAGGAGCTGGGCTGATGAGCTGGTTGGTCTAGATTGTGAGCATCTGTCATGCCAGTGACCATGAAAACTTTCTGGTTGGAAAGTCATGTGTGCAGAGGCTCAGAGGACCAAAGAAGTGGAGATAGTGTTAGGATTAAGCAGGGATTTTGTGCTGGGGGGCAGATAAACACAGTATTGTGATGTAAAGGTTCACCGATAGTGCAGGACAAATGTGCCAGGCACATTTGGGAGTGAAGATGACATTTTTAGCACTCACTGAGACAGTGATGTGGATGGTGGTTCAGGATATGGAGGGCTGAGGCCAGACACTGTTCTGATGTGAGATGACAGAGTCAGCCAGGCCCAAATTCTTCATTTTTGTACCTCTGTAAACTTGGACAGTTGACTTACATTTCTGATGAGCCATGTGGACCCTGAAAAAGAAGATACCTACTAACAAGGGTTCTAGGAAATTAATTGGGCTCAAAGTGAAAACAAAAACAAAAAAAAAACTAACAAAAACAAAAGCCTAGCAACCATTTTTGCACAAGGGCCTCTCATGCAAATTGCACTTCAGAGAGAAGCCTGCACTGAATTGCCTGCCTGCCACATTTCTGCCATCTAAGCCAGCCCTTACAAAGGAGTTCCTGGAGTCCCATCTCAACCAATAAGACTGAAGCTTTCCCTAGCCAATCAGAGCGGCATGGTTATATCCCTTATCAACATCTTCAGTGACCAATCAGAACAGCTCATTCTGACCAATAAGAACAGTGCCTTTTTTCAGACCAATCAAACTGTGAGGATTTGTATGAGGTTGGACCAATCAGGGACAAGAAGCAGGGACTTCTGTTTATGTAAGGCAGCTCCATCCCCTCTGTCTCACACAGGCCAGGGCAGACTGGCACAGAATTGAGCAGAGTGGACTAGACCACAGCCCCGCAGACCAGTGAGGAGCAGAGGAGAGCTGCCTCGCTGGAGAGGGGACTGGCCCCAGGCCAGCCTCACAGCTCTGGTGTATCACAGATGAGCAGTTTTGCACTGAATGAAGATTCCTTCTTTACCACACCCCAAAGTGGGAATTCCTATTAGCACCAATAGTTAACAACCAAGACTTATTTTTAAAATTACAATTAAAATAACCTTTTCAAGCTTTGAGACATGAGTGAGGTGTCATGTAAACTGATGGACAGATATAACTTAAGATGCTCACTTAACAGAACAGCATCTTTTCTTCTCCTATTGCTTGTTTTGCCACATGGAAGGACCACCTCTGAAAAAATCCCAGCAGAAACATGAGCCTGGGTGAGTATGAACTAAAAAGGATGAAGAATATAGGATGCAATCAACCACCAAAGTCCTTTTCTGTTTATTTCTTCTTAGTATAACCTACAAGGGCACTTTTCTTTTCCCCTAAGCATGGACTAGCCATTGGGCCATGAATCCATTCGGAGAATGACTAGGGTACTACCTGAACAGATCTGGGAACAGCTGTTCAAAACATGACTGTGGGACACAGCTACTCAAAGACTTTGCTATCAGCAACCACAGCTTAGCTCTGCTGGGATGGTCATTGTGGTTGCTCTCCAGGACCTTCCACTTGTACATCAGAAGTCTATCCTTAAAGCAGTCCTGCTTCCCACTGATCATTTACCCTCCTCAGTCTCTGTGTGTGCCCTTTTGGTGCCCTGAAGTCTGTTCCTCCTGAGTGGTGCAATTGTGTGATGTGAGAGCCACCTCTTATGCTGGGGTAGGTGTGGGGGTTGTTACAGAGAGTGTATCTTGATAGTAGATGTAAAAGCTGCTCTTAAAATCATATTAAAACAATGTCTTTATTCAACTCATTTCTACCCCCAGAAACAGTACAAAGCACTTCTCGCTGTTTTTTTGGTTTTTTTTTTTCTCTTCTTGCCTACAAAACCTCATGAGATTTTTCTTATCCCCAGTTTAAAGTCCAGGGGTTTCAGAGGTAATAAATGGATAAACCAAGATTTATAACCAAGTGGATCAACTCCAGAGTCCTTGTGCTTAAACATTGTATTGGCAGGGAAAATTTAGATTATTTGGGAGCTGCTCTAAATGGTCAGTATTCCTGAAAATGGCCAAGATGCTTATATTTCAAAATAGAAAAGCAAGTCTCATCACAGAGAGTCTGCTAATTCAGCATTTTCTCTAAAGTCTCAAATATACAGCCAGGTCTTTTTCTCAGTATGCTCTTTGCTCTGGGTTATGGCCTTTTCTCCTTGAGAACTTCCTTCTTAGAGGAGCTTCCCTGAGTACGTTGCCAAGACAGCAGGTCTCCGTGTCCTTGTCTCTGCTCTGTGGAGGCTGCAGGATTAGCTCCAGAATGCATAACTGCCTTATAGTCATGTTTGAACTTGCTTTTGCCCATTTGATTTTAAATGATGATCATTTACAATGAGCAGTTTATAAATGATAAAGCAAGTGTTGGTTGCACTATCACTGTTTAGGACTTTTCTCATTACACCAAGATTTTAGTGAGGTGTGCCACCTCATCAATGTTGGTATGCCCTCTGGTTTTCTGCATTCCCCATTAGCAGTTTAAATATGTTTACATTTCCAGGTGTTAAAAAACAAACAAAAAACCCAAAATAAGCAAACAAACAAACAAAAAACTCCACGGGCCCAAAATGGCATCACTTGCACTAAAAGGCCATGATGTCAACATTAGATTTAATATTTGGTGTACTTGCAGTTTCAACTTCTCCCAGAAACTTAATCTCAATCAATCAGTTTAGAATGTTCTTGTCAAACACCAGCAAGGTGATCTGCCACTTACTTGGGTCTTCTTCATCCCCCATAGAAAGAACAAGCAATCTGTATGATAAAACCCTTTCCTTTTCCTTCTAAAAAAAAAAAAAAAATGATGTCTAGGTTCAAGTATAGTCCCAGCTGGTTTTTGGTTAATAGCTCTCATGCACCACCCTTCTTCCTCTAAAAATCTTCCATTCCGTACCTCCTTGGGAGAGCCCTTCTGGTTGCTGGAAGGAATCTGTCCTTTCATGGATCACTTAATAAAGCCAATTAGATCTTCAAATTTACTCAGTTGAATCCTTTATTTATTTATTTATCCTTTGGTATATGAAACGATGCTCCTACCAACTCCGCTACCCAGTCAGGGGATATTTTATGTTTCAACAAAGGTCTCATATGTTGTATATTGAAGTAAGTTCTATTTTATGCCACTTCTTCTACACCTTCAGAATGTCACACTTGTTCCATCTTACTTTACCACCCTTCAGTTTGTAGAATGACCCTAAAAATCTCTTCCATCAAGCTTCTTATTATCCTTGTAGCCACACTGGACTTTTTCCCCCAAGATGCCTCTGGAGTGAGTAAGCATTCAATTTATTGGGATTCTTACCACTTTTTACCTAGTCCTTCCTTTCATGAGTACTTTCCATGGCTGTGCCTCCTTGAGGATTTGAAAGGCCTTAGTTACAACCCATGCTTCTTGTTTCATATGGAGTTATACGGATTTTTCTTCAACTGTTTCACCTCCTTCTTTACAATTGTCTCAGCCACTTTACATTCTCATCTGGGCTAATGAGACACTGCTGTGATCTTCCTTTAAATAGGAGTTGCTTTGTGGGGCCCAGCCACTGCCTGTCCTGTTCACACAGGCAGCCTTTCTTCCCTGACTTTTAGGTTTGCATTTCAACCTCTCTGGGCATCTTATGTGATGTTCCAGTGGCTTCTATAGAGCCTCCAAGCTGGCTCTATATATTTTCTTAAGTTTTTTTAAACAACGCCCCCTTAGTCTGCTATCAAACACCTTTTTCCTAGTTTTAAATTTGTCTTTCTGAAATTCATTGTTTCCATATTGTTCCCAGGGGATCTCTGAGTGCTTAAAATATCAAACTTGGTTTTGCATTGCCCACTGATCCTAGTGGGACGCCAATGTCCTCTCAAGCCATTTCCTGGATAGAGGGTCTGAATACCATTTGAATAGTAAGTGATGCATTCGATTCTCCTACAAGTCAGAATAATGGGTTGTTATCTTAGTCTTCTTGTGAACACAGTGGTGGATTCTTTCCAGATTGGCTGATGATCAACCAGGGAAATGCATGAAAAGACTGCAGTGTGCCCTTTGCTTTCTCTCCAGATGCACATTCCCCAGATAAATGGGCTGGAGGCCATCAGGAGAGCTGGGTTCTGTGTCGGGATCCTGGATGTAGCTACCAATCCTCTGTGCTCACTCATGTAAGGAAACTAGCCTGAATAGCTGGAGGGGGGTGGTGGCTGCTCCAATGTGCAGGCAGCTTTGTTGTGTGATGCAGGTGTTGTCCCCACAACAAGGGGCTATGTGAGGACCAGAGGCTGGAGGTCCCATATGAGCCCTACCCTGGCTTATAATCCTCATATCAGGGCTGTGGGAGTAGCCAGAAAGAGGGGACACCTGTGTAGATTCCGAGTCACAGTTCTCAGCTGTCATATTCCAGACTTTTTGTCTAGTATGAATGACTTTCATCATTTCCCTCAAAATGCTCTGCCTTTGCAGATAAAGTCTGAACCCTTTGGAGAACACGTGACTGCAGATAATTGAAATGGCTAAGAAGCCTGTACTGTTTTCTTCTGGTTGCGCAGGCTGACTAAGACGGCAGAGCAAGGCTGGGGTGACTTTCAGAGACCAGGGATTGTTTCTAGAAAAAATGGCTGGAGGGATCTGGATATCTGGGAGGAAAGTGCAGTGCCTGAGATGGAGAATTGAGGGCTGAGCATGCAGAGGAGAGAGGCAAAGAGAAATCCCACAGGAAGACACTAGATCCTGTTCCCACCCCCTCGATTCTGCCTTTGAAGATCAGTTCCTCTCCAGATCATGCAAATCCAAACACGTCTGGGAGTAGGAGGGTGGTTACGGAGAAAGGGTGTCAGGGGTGGTCAGAAAGGGATGGGGAGCAGCTGGCAGGTCCCAGCTATGATGAAGGATGCCATCGCAGCATGGCCACCTACCTAGCTGGGCTTCATCCCTGGACATACGTGCCATACCATGAAGGACTTGCCTTCCCCTGACAAATAGCCAATCAACCCAGAGGAGCTAAAGAATAAGCCCAGCATCCCTGAACTTGTCAACACTCTGCTCAAGATGGAAACCCAGATGTCCTGACCCCTCACCTTGACCACTCTCTTGCACCTAAGGAGAGAGCATTGTGGAGTGAAAAGTGGGTGGCCTCTGGAGTCAGGACACAATGACTCCACTCCATGTTAATTGTTATCTCTGCAAAATTCTCACCCTTTCTCTGCCTCAGCCACCTCACCTGTGAAATGGACTTCATGCTGAGTCCTGTTTTGTTGGGATGAAATGAGAAGTAACTGAGCTGACACTGCAAACAACTCCAAACAATGCCTGCTCAGTGGTGATGAGGGCTTCAGAGGGTTGTTAACTTTTGGTATTATATCCAAAGAGTTCCAAGGCCTGACGGGCAGGGGAGGTATCTGTAAGTGATGGCATAAATGAAAGGGCAAGACTTTCTCTGGGAAAGATTAAATCCGATCTAGTCAAATCAGATGTGTAAGTAGAAGGGCTGCTTTGGAAATATAAGTGACAGGAGGAAATGAAAATTCAACAAGACCATTAAGATGAAAACTTGAGAGAAGTGAAGGGATCCCAGGCATTAGACACTAGGAGCCCTCTGCAAGGGCATTTCCCACCTGCTGTGTCTCAGTGAGAACAAGCTAACTTTGCTCTAAGCCTGGAATTCTATTCTGCAGGTTTTCTACCCAAACTACACATGCCCCTATCCTTTGCCCATTGAAGACTTGGGCAGATAAGATAATAGAGTCCCTAATAGGGCATTTTTCTAATACTTCCTCTTGTGTTGGATCCTTTTGTAAGTTTTCAGAAATACAATGCTACTCTGATAACCAGACAAATAGAAAGGATGGAGTTCTGCAGGCAGATTTTGTACAATTCATTCATTCATTTTTGGCTGTGCAAGTTTAACAAGCTGTTTTCTCACTATGCTGTTCGGAAGTTCTCTGACAGCCTCAAAGCTTAGTAAATTGTTTCAATGTCCTTTGTATTGCTCTTTTAACTTGGCTTTGACCGACTCGTGGTTTTCAGGCCTGGATTGCTAACAATGAAATAAATGAGAAGAGGTGCAGTAATCCAGGATTTTAGATCATTCCACTGTGGAGAAAGGAGGGACTGGGAGTTGCTTTGAGGTGGGGATTTCAGGGGCTTCCGTGATGGGAATGTTTTGTGTGTTGTCTGTGATTGCAGAGAGCAGTAGACTCTGCACTTGCCAGATTCCTGAAGACAGAGGCTCAGCTGCCCGTCTCCCCAGCAAGCTCTGACTCCCCGGCTGGCTTTGCAGGGAGACGGTCTATCAGCAGTCAGGCGGGAGGAAAGCGATAATAATGGCATGGCAAAATAAAAAATGTTATTTATCACAGCCCTAGTGTCACCAACCTGTTATTTTTATTGTTCTTTAGAATAATGGGATTTATTAAGGCCATTTGTCCTCCAGTCACATGGAAATGCTACATATGAATGATGGAGCACATGCCTGCATATCCAAAAAGCACCAGAACTGAAAATGAGTTACAGAACTCCTTTTCAAGTAGAGCCATCTTTCAAAACTTTAAAATGCTGCCCTTTTAAGAGGGCCCAGACCATTCCTGTGATGTAGTAGTAACGGAGATGTAGAAAATAAAAAGGCTCAATTTGGGAAAATGTGAAAATTACATGACATTGGTGAAATCGCAGACACAACATAAAATGAAAACAGCTGTGGACACAAAGCTCTGTGTAGACAGTGGAAGGCCATTTATCTTGGAAAGTCAAGGATGGAATTACCTGCCATGCTGACCAGCCCTCGGTTGGGGAAGGTACAAACCCAGGCACCATGCACTAGCTCTGAGTTGCTGGTCACTTGAAATGCTGAGGATGACTGAAGCACAAGGTAGCTCCAATCCCAGAAAACCTTTGGGGACTTTGCAAAGAAGTTGTGCCACAGCACAAGAAATAGGGGATGCAAACAGCGTATCATAGAAGTGTCTCGTGTGGGTGGCTGGCACCTCAGGTAGCTCACAATGTGTGAATTGTCTAGTTAGGCTGATAACATTTATCAGTGTCAGCTCCTTCTGCACCCCACTGAGATAAGACAGGAAGTCCAAAAGCTAAATCTCAACAGTGTTATAAGGAAGACAGGGCCCCTCATGTGGGCAAGTACATCTTTCTTATCCCACTTTTTTTGGGTTCACTAGTGGACAAGTGGGAAGAAACTGGTGGGGACAGGGGATCCAGGTGGCCAGTGATAAGTCCTAGTGGGGCTCTGCAAAAGCGTGCCCACGTGGATGCCAGCTATCTAAAGTTACAGCAATGGGGCAGTTGGAGAATGTCAGAGTCCTGCTGATCAACCTCCGGCTGAAAATTGTCTCTATGGCAGGGATGGGAATGATTTAGGGGAGCCCCTCTGGATGAACTCTCTGGGTGCGCCTATCAGGTTGCCCTGAGCGGCCACTCTGTAGTCCAAGGAATCTTAGTGGGGAGCAGTCTCCGGTCCCAATTAGAAGAAAAACACTGCCTGAGAGAAAATGCAAGATAAATATGACTGGCTTTACTTAAGTTTGATTGGAAGTTATTCCTCATCCAGGAAGCTAGAGCCAATTTTCAGTGTGTTTCACACAGAAGCCAGTCCACCAGGGATCCTAAATGCCCATACTCTAAAGTGCTTCTCTTCAGGGTCCTTACCAGGAAATGCTCCAGGGAATGATTCTGGTTCTCCAGGACAGTCGTCCAGGGTGTGGAGGAGAGATTTGGGTTCAGGTCTTATTCTGACTCTTCCCACCTGTCACCTGTTAGCTAGAATGGTGGTTTCAGAGAAGGCTGGAATGTGGACCATGGGCCAGGGAAGGGAGTGATGGTGATGGCCTTAAAGGTGGCAAGTTGATAGCATCTTTTGTTATGGAAGATGGCAGCTTTAGAGCAATGATATCTATCTATCTATCTATCTATCTATCTATCTATCTATCTATCTATCTATACATGCTTGGAGTTAGAAGGAGTGACCATAGTTTCTTAAAGCCTCAATGAACATTAAAGGTTTTCCACAGAAAGTTTACACAGTAACCAGCTCTAGAGGGTACCATGGTGTCCTGAATTCACGTGGTTGAGGCAAAGACACCTGTGTCATGAGACAGAGCAAGTAAGCATCCTGCGTCAGCCAGGCTATCTGGGGTCCATGCTGTGAGCTTCCTCAGTCGCCAGCACCCACTTCATCTCCCATCCCTGGGATATGGCCCTCTCTGAAGGAGAGGAGAGACCATCCAGGCAAAGGGATGCAATAGGAGCAAGGCACGGGAGCACATGAGTATTGTTGCCATGGGACTGGGTTTACCAGGAGGTTGCCTCAGGGGGCAAAAGGAGGAGGAGCAGGAAGAGTGTGCTGTGGTCCTTGCCTCCTTTCACATGTTCAAGACCCACCTTGGATGGTCTGTCCCTCCCCTTTCCTGCTGCCTCCAACCTTGCTTTGTGGGTGTTCCAATTTTCTGCCTGGCTGACACTGGTTCCATTGAAGTTCATTCTGTGGTGTGGCTCTGGCACCCGTGACCTTGCTCTCTTCCTCTTGTCCTCTTCCTCCTCATCACATGGCAGGTCCTCTAGGCTACTTTCCAGAACCACATCTGGGTCAGCAAATCCAACCCGGGAGTACAGCCCATGGTCTACGAGCATGTCTGCAATCTTGAGACATGTAGGGTTTTAGATTCAGTGGTTTCTTTGACATGTGGATGAATAGCTTAGCGTGTTCCTGCCAAACTGGTGTCCTAATGGGACACTTTCAAAACCTCCCACAATCAACTCTGCTTTCTCTTTTTGATACATGGCATTCCTAAGACAGCATTCAATAAAAATGGTATGGTTTGTTTTGTGTGTGGCAGGCAGAATTCTCTGATTGCTCCTAAGATTTCCCACCATACTTCTGTGGGTCACACTGCTGTGGGTCCCCAGGACTCCAACAGAATCTGGTGGGTTTTCCTCCCATGATTGGATTGTTATATGAACTATGGACCTTAAGAGAAGGAGGTTGTTGGGGTGAGCCTGACCTTACTTCACAAGTCCTTTAGGAGGGATGTAGAAGAAAGGGAAAGGACTCATGGATGTGAACAATAGTGTGGTGATTTCTGGGGGAGGGAGGTATAAGAGGACTAAATGATAATAGAAAAAATACAAGAAAGATTAAATTTTAAAAAATGTAAAATAAAAACCTGAGAATTTTCTCCAGCTGTTCGCAGACCGGGAAGTTGGAAATTCTGAGCTCAAAAAGGATTTGGCTCCAGAAGGATTCTGATCCTGAAGTGAAGGGGCTGAGTGGACAGGTGCTGGCTGTGGCTCCTGGGACAATCAGCAAGGAAATGGGGCCTTCAGTTCTGCAGGCACAGGAGCTGAATTCTGCCAGAGACAAGACTTAGCCTGGAGATGGATTTTTCTCCAGACCCTCAGACAAGGCGCCTGCCTACTCAGATGCCATGATTTGAGTGGAGAACCTGCCCAAGCTGGTTGGCTGGCTGGGAGCTACAGAGTTGTGAGCGGGTGAAGGTGATGGTGTATGCTACTCAGTTTCTGGTAATCACCTGTGCAGCCACAGAAAGTAGCCTGTCCTGGACACAACACAGTTATGCTGTCCCCAGTTTTGTCTGCAGAGCAGTGGTGGTTTGCCAAGTGGACCCACTGAAGGCAAATGTCAACCCCCCATGCTGAAGCTGGATAAGTGTGGGCTGGCCCAGCATCACGTGCCTGAGGTCCCTCAAGGCAAAGGTTCTCCTGGCCACACACACTAAATCCAGGAGTGGACCAACCTAGCAACCTGTCATTGTCCTCAGACACGAAATGGGACAATGACAGTGTCTGTTTCCTTGAGATTTTCATAGGACTTATAGTTTGTGTAAAAGGGGTTCGTTCTATGCTTGATGTATAATAATCACTGTAGAGTAATCTTGAGTGCTCTCTGCTTTCATTCTTCTAGAAATTAAAAACCAATTTTAAAAGTATATTTAGGCATATTTGTGGGACAAGAGTTAAGATCCAATTTATAGATTCATTTAAGCATCTCTCATTTAGAGTCTCTCATTCAGAAAAATGGACATCTCCTTAATTTCTTAGATTGTCTTTATCTTCTTTCATGTTTCTTAACATTCTTTTGTATTTTATAATTTTATCAGTATTCTAGCTAGGATGTTTAATACACTGTATTTTGAAACTATTTCTGGCCTACAGAAAAAGAGTATATTTTAACACATATATTTAAACACTAAACCTTTATTTATTTTATTTGTTTTTACAAATTCTCATCCTTTTTAAAATCTGAGTTCCTTGATTTTTCTTGATAACCTACAATATACCATATGTTTGGCATATTTCTTTCCAACATTATAAAGTTGTCTCATTTTATGTCTTAGGTGGGATAAGTATATAATTTGTTATTAATACTTTTAAAAAAGATTTTATTTGTTATTTTTAGAGAGAGGGATAGGGAGAGAGGCAGAGAGGGGGAGAGACATCAATGTATGGTTGCCTTTCACCTGCCTCCAGCTATGGACCTGGCTGAAGACCTGGCTTGCAACCTGGTTATGTGCCCTGGCTGGAAAAGGAACCAGCGACCTTTGGGTTCACAGGCTGGTGACTTATCCACTGTGCCACCAGCCAAGGCCTGCTATTCTCTTTTGAAAATAAAAGTAGTGGGATGATTTACACAGGAACAGCAATGATCAATAGGACAATTGCAGTGGAGTATCTGCCTCCCCGGTGTTCCTGTCTTGGTGGGGAGCAATAATGGTGGAACAGGGTCTCTGGACATGTTTCTGCATGGATGTTCTCTGTTTGTCTGAGTAACACACACAGGGGTGCAGATGAGACATACTGATAACATACACATAGGTACACCCACACACATATCAATGTAGATATCTAGATGTCTAAAGTTAAAGAATGTTCTCCTAACTCACTAAGGCTATTTAAAAAACATGTTGGAACTTACATATGGATATATGTAATATATCTTATCTTTGTTTATAATCTTTTGTGTATAATCTTATCTTTGTTTTTATATGGGTCTCACCCTTCATCTAGTGACATACACTTTTTGCATCCCTTCAATAAATCTAACCTAGTCACAAAATAGCTATCATTCTTAGAATGCTGCTAGGTTAGCTTGTTAATTCTATGTACAGTGTGTATCATGTTCATAAGTAAGGGTGATCAGGAGATCTGTGTGTGTATGCATGTGTGGCTTCCGCCCAAAATTGTTTTTCCTCCTATTTGATGCAACAGCATGATGCATTGAGGAGAAAACACAGCTAGGGTTAGGGGGTCAGGCCTTGAACCCTCCACCCCAAGGCTTTGACATATAGCCCAGGGCATCCTCGGAAATAAATTGTGCTGTTTATACAGGACTTTTCTGGAATGAAGGAGCCATGCACAGAGAGTTAAACCCAATACACAAGTGGCTTTTGCCAACAGTGCCACCTGCTTGACAAACCTTTCTATAAATTTCTTCAAAGTATACATGAAGAGGTTCCTGTGGAGGTGCCTGTAAAGGAGAAGTGGCTGATGCTTTACCCCATCTCTATATGAGACTCCTCCTCACATTTGTGGGTGTCAAGTGGGCTCCAGGTGAGCATGGAAGCAAAGACCATCCTCCTCCTCACCCTACAGCATCACCACACTTAGATCTAACCTGCATCTATGCTGCATGTTGGTGATTCTTCTGAGTGTTTCTTGTTCTTGTAACTTCAGGAGGTTATTTCCTGTCTAGCCAATGCTTCATCCTTGGCCAATGGTGACGTCTCCACCTCTGCTCTGTGACCATCATCATCTGGGTTGGGGGGTTTGCTCTGTCCTGGGGGGGCCAAGCACTCTCCATCATGCATCTGTGTTTCCTTTCACTGAGCTGTGTGCGGGTCCATCACACTCCATTGGACTCTGTTCTCTCTGAGCACGGGCGGGTTATGAGTGGTTTAATATTTCTAATTCCTAACATAGTGCCCAGTGCTGGATGCACATTTAATGAGTGAGCAGGAGAAGGTCCAGAGCTCTGCCTATTCAGGGAAGAGAGGAACACAGTGGGGTGATGCCAGGATCAGTGTCACCTACTTGGCTCCCAGTGGTGTGGACACAACCAAATTATAACCCAACACTTGAATAACCAAAACATTTATGAGCTTGGAAGTATCCCTGATTCCTAATACTGCTCTGAGTATTATTTTTATTAACTATGAAATAGTTATGTAAACTCATTTACATCAGCAATTTATAAACTCCAAAGATACAGCAATACTTTAGGGATGTCAGAAAAAAATGTTATTTACAAGTCATACTCCACTATAATTTATAGAGATTTACCCCCTGGGTTGCTAGAATTGAATTGAAAAGTAAGAAGAGCATTTCTGGATTCATCATTTACATATTTATTGGCATTTATCAGCAGACATGACGCTCGCCACATCTTTCCTGTGTCACCTCCCTGCCCACACTCAGTGCTGCACTCCACGGTTGTGTGATGGACACTCCCCAAGTTCTCTTCTGTGTGACAGGCACTTGCAAGGCCCAGATGCAGAGCTTAGGGGACCCTGCACTTGCCTACCAGACTTCTGAATTTTAGAGCAGGAGATGGGCAAGGAAGGAACAATGGAGTCACCTGTGGTGAGAGTCTGGTTTCTTCATCTGTGTGAATACACCCTCTACCTCCGTTCTCATCTTTGACCGGGGAAAACATCAAAGATGGACAGCTAACAGGCTGCCTTTGGGAATAGGCAGAGCAGTGGACCTCCAAATTCTGGGATAGACTAGGTTCCCTAGGCACCCTAAAAGGACCAGCTTTGGTGCCTGGCCATCAAATTGCTGACACCTCTTTTATGCCCATGTGGCAGGTCCAATGCCCAGGAAGCAGCTGGTTACCTTAGCTTCTGACTGTTTGTGTCCCCAGCCCTGGACTACATCTCCTCCCTCCAAAGAAATGCAGTTTTCTCTTGAAGCCTGAACAGACTTGGGACTCCTCCAGTGGTGCGGGTGGTCAGGGGATGCAGAAAGTGTGAGCATGACTTACTTGCTCATGCCCCTTGAACAGTGTGTGATCATCTTCAGCATCTGATGTCTGTGTCAAGTTAAATGTGTGACTTCACTTGGAGCTCTGCCCCAACATTAATAGCCAAGTAGTTTGATATGTTAGCAAGATCAAGGGACGTTGTCCATTTTCTCTCAGGATGGGCATTGAGAAAGCCCATCGGGCCACAGATCAACAAGGCTCTTTGTGTGTTGAGATCCAGAATCAGCTTCTGTTTTTTTTTCGGAGAAGTTGGGCAAGTCACTTGAAGTGTCTGAGCTTCAATTTATTCACTGGTGAAAAGAGAGTTTGGTGTTCCATTAACATGAAAGTTTGGGTTCATTAATATGACCCTAACATTACAGGGATCTTAGTAATACACTCTGTCTGGGTCACTGGGCAGCTCTGAGCTATCATTGGGTCTGAGGCCCTTAGGATAGGATGGGAAGGGGTTTTACATGAGAAAAATGGGCTAAGCTGGTGAGTCAACCATTCCAGGGAGGTATCCAGAGGCCAAGGGGAAAGATGGGAAGAGCTCAGCAAGTTAAGAATTTTTCTTTGCCTATCCCAATGCTACCAGAGTCAACTACAATAAAAGATTAAAGTTAAAAAAATATATTCATTGTAATCTGGTTAGGTTCTACTTTACTTAGAGAAGCAGAAGGAAGGCACCGTCACCTTAACAAAAAGATGATTTGCTGAGGAGGCCCCCAGCCAGACCTCCAGCCCACCCCTGCCCAGGACACATCCCTTTCCCACACAGATGTTACTTATTTTCCATATTTACCTTCTTTGAAACTCCCCAGTGTGAACAGAGCAGGTGTTCAGGTTTTGCAAGACAAGGATGAAACCAGAAAAGAAGAAAGTAATTGAGTCTGACTTGGGGACCTCGTCAATAGATAATATTCTGTCTTGGGAGTGCTCTCAAATCACTAACGATCAAATCACTAATTTCACTATTTTACTTTTTCTCTGCTATATTAACCATGAATCTCTCACTCAACCCCAGCGCATGGCAAGGTACACGTTGTAGCCTAGCACCCGAGGAGGAGTTTTCCACTGATCTTCAAATCAGAACCAATAGCTGAGTACATTTTGCTTAAACTTTTCATAAAAATTCACCCCTTATTCAGCATGAGAATTTTGGCCCCTCAAGGCTAGTTCTTGGAAAAGGTCTGAGCAAGGGAACCACAGGAGAATCAGGAGCACCTCAATGGTGATGCTGGCTATACATAGTCACCAACCCTGGGGTGGTAAGTTGAGCTCTTTCCAGACTGGAGCAATGAGACTGGAGGTTTGAGGACCCTGGTGCCAGCAGCCATGGTGACTCAGGAGAATAGTACTCGTGTTTTCAGAGTTGTGCATGCACAGGCTGCTTCTCAATGGAAGTCTCCTTCCATGTCAACCCTGGAGCACCCCGATGCTGGGGCCCCCATGCTGCAGACTTGCAGACTGTGGACCTCAGGACAGGAGCCCGGGTCTGAGTTCACCTTGTCCAACTTGTATTCTCATGCCAGAGACAGGCTGGTTCCTATGTGGTCAGCTGCAGAAAGGGGCAGCTCTGGACTCCTTTTCTGCATTCCTCAAGCTATCTTGTGAATTAGCTACGTGTATTTAGTAGAAAGTGGTGGACTTATTAAGATAATGGGCCTGTAATAGGAACTCAATGAGCCACGTTGAATGTGTGAGCAGAGGCCCAGTCCACCAGTCAGCCCACAGAACACTTGCTTGTTAAAGAATATTTCTCTCTGGAGTCCACACTGAGAAGCAGGCAAGCAGGACGAAGCCTGAGAAGTAAGCAGCTGGGTCAGGCAGGACCTGTTTCTGCTTTGGGCTTCTCATGGGTGGGACACACAGCCCTCTCTGGAGCCCTGGCTCTGCCCCAGCCTCCTGTGGAGACACCTTTTGAGTTGGGTGGGATACTCTAACTACAAGAGCAGACATAGTGAGATCTCTACATGTGGATTAGAAAGGACATATACATATGCACGTTTATTGCATATTTTGAAAGTTGCATTATACTCTTTACCTTAGTACTTTGTGAAAGGTGCCACGGAATGCACTCTCTATGGGCATCTTCTTTCCTGTCACTCCCAATTTGGGGCTGGTCTGCCTATCACTTCCTTACTTAATCTGTGCAGATGGGGACATTGGGTGCCCAGACTCAGACATGACTGCTCTTCCCAGGATCCGATTGTAATAAAAGAAGGCTGTGCCTTCAGGTCTTTTTATCCAAATTCTTTCTCAGCTCATGAATGTCCTTGAACCTTCCAAGAAGCCACTAGGAAAGGTAATGGCCACAAGACAGGAATCTGTGATACCCGTGGAAGCACGTATGTTTCTTCACCCAATGGGTGTGCTTCTCCTGACTAGCCGGATGCACTGTAGGTGCCAAGCTCTGACCAGGAACCAAACTGTCATCACACAATCATGCAGAAGGTAAGGCTTCACTATGACGGCTCAATTTCACTTAATCTCTGTGGTGTTGGGAAACCTGTGTTTTGAAAAACGTTGCCACTGTTTTCTTTTTGACAGAACTTCCTTCAGTTAATTTCTATCACATGCAGCATTTGACTCAGAAGGGCTAGAGCCAACGCAGTTCAGTTTTCTTTGGAACGGAGCTCAGCGGCTCCGCGTTATAATTCTTTGATCAGGCTGGAGATAATGCAGACCTGCAGGGGGAGGGGCTGTCGATGATTTCAAGCACAGAGTACACACTTCACAATTGCAAAACATTGGTGAGGACTGAGACCAAAGAACCAAAACCATTTTCTCAGAAAGTTGGAATAGTCTAATGAGATAATGAGATGAGGGTTCATCCAATGCCTAGCTTCCCACCAGTTTTATGAAGTGTTTTTGGCTACATTTGGAGAAACGGGTCAGAATTTTGTCTTACTGATCATGGAAACAAATAGAACTCTCTCTAAGGCATCCATATTGCATCAGTTATGAGACAAATATTGTCAAATAAAATACAGATTTGCTGAAGAATAAATATAATTCTAGTCCTGATCCAAGATGGGTGTTATATCTGTTCCTACTAAAAATAACATTGAAGGCCTGATGGGGAGGCAGAATGGGGATTTGAGTATGTGCTGCTTCTCCTTGGTGTAGTAGGCACCATATCTGTGATTTAGAAATTCAAGCCCATCTCCCTGGGGCTCAGCCTTCTCATTTATAAAGTAAGAAAGTTTAAATAGGTGATCCATTCAGCTTCTAGAAACATTGACACTATTTGGTTTTAAAGTTAATTAGTTACCACCTTCATAATGTACAGCCTCCTCTGGAGTTGAGAACACCAAAATGTGCATCAAAACTCAACCCATTGAGCAGCCCCACTGAGCAGCCCTGAGGAGGAGGTGCTTCTGCTCAAGTGATGGAGCTGTGAGCCTCTGGAAGTGACCAGCCACATTGGAACATTTGGGTCAGACTTTGTGGAACATGTGTAGATTAGAGGGGGACTCCATGGGTCATGGAGTTAAACGCACACCTGAGATGAGACAGCAAAGGCTCAGGGAAGGGGATGGTGTTGGTATGGCAGAGCACCTTCTCCGGGATGTCATGGAGACCCTGCACTTCCAGGTTAGCAGCTTTTGGATTTTAGTTGGTAGACAATAATTCCTTAACATCAGCATTATTAATGTGCTGGATGTTGTAATTTTTTGGGTAGAGGATCTATCCTATGCACTGTAGAAAGATTAACAACATCCTGATTTCAACTCATTGGATGCCAGTAGCACCCACTTAGTTTTGACAACCCAAATGTCCCCAGACATTTGACCTGGGGGCCTAAGTCTCCTTGGATTAGGATAGCTGTGGTAGACATATGGTGCCTCCAATTCCTTCCTTTCTTTTATTTTAAAAAATGCTATTGATTATTTTCAGAGAAAGGGGAAGGGAGAGGGGCAGAGAGGAAGAGAGACATCAGTGTATGGTTGCCTTTCATCTGCCTCCAGCTAAGGACCTGACTGGAGACCTAGTTTGCAACCTGGTTATGTGCCCTGGCTGAGAATCGAACCAGCAACCTTTGGGTTTGCAGGCTGGTGCCTTATCAACTGAGCCACCAGCCAGGGCCTTCCAATTTCTTTTCTTTAAAGTATATTTTATTGATTATGTTGTTACAATTGTCCAAATATTTTCTCTTTGCCCCCTTCTGCCTAGTAGTACCCCCATTCCCTTCAGCAATCCTCTCACCCTTTAACTCATGTCTATGGGTCGTGTATGTAATTTCTTTGGCTTATCCATTTCCTCTACTATTCTTAACATCTCCCTGTTTATTTTGTTCCTACCAATTATGCTTCTGAATCCCTGTCCCTTTTCCACCATTCACCTCCTTCCCCATCCCAGCTAATAATCCTCTAAATTATCTCATACCTATGATTCTGTCTCTGTTCTGGTTGTTTGCTTAGTTTGTTTTTGTTTCTTAGATTCAGTTGATAATTGTGAGTTTGTTGTTATTTTAATGTTCATAGTTTTGATCTTCTTTTTCTTAAGTAAGTTCCTTTAGCATTTCATATAATAATGGCTTGGTAATTATGAACTCCTTTAGCTTTACCTTGTCTGAGAAGCACTTTATCTGCCCTCCTATTCTAAATGATAGCTTTGCTGGATAGAGTAATCTTGGTTGTAGGTCCTTGCTTTGCTTTTCATCATTTTGAATACTTCTTGACAGGTCCTTCTGGCCTGAAAAGCTTTTATTGAGAAATCAGATGACAGTCTTATGGTAACTGTTTTGTAGGCAACTCTCTGCTTTTCTCTTGCAACTGTTAAGATTCTTTATCTTTAACCTTTGGCATTTAATTATGATGTGTCTTGGTGTGGTCTTCTTTGGGTCAAGCTTGTTTGTGACTACATGTGCTTCCTGGACTTGCATGTTTATTTCCTTTGCCAATATTTTCTTTTATTATTTTTTCAAGTAAGTTTTCAATTTTTTGCTCTTCCTCTTCTCCTTCTGACACCCTTATGTTTCAGATGTTGGTACGTTTAAAGTTGTCCCAGAGGTTCCTAAGCTTCTCCTTGTTTTTTTTTTTGCATTCTTGTTTCTTCTTTCTGTTCTTGTTGCATATTTATGTCTTCCTTTTGCTCCAAATTGTTGATTTGAACCCTGGCTTCCTTCCTTCCACTGTTGGTTCCCTATATATGTTTCTTTATTTCATTTTATCTAACCTTCATTTCTTTCTTTATTATTTTGCCATACTCAATGAGTTCTGTAAGCATCCTTATCACCAGTGTTTGAACTCTGTATCTGATAGGTTGCTTGTCTCTGTTTCTTAGTTCTTTTTCTGAGGTTTAGTTCTGTTCTTTCATTTGGTCCATTTTTCTTTGCCTCCATGATTTGGCAGCCCCCCTTGTGTTTGTTTCCATGTATTAGGTAAAGCTGCTTTTACTCCCTATCTTAGTAGCATGGTCTACATAGCAAAGGAACCTATAAATTATGTGGGGCGAAGACTTAGGTAATTGTCAAGGTAGGGCAATCCACTTCACTGCTTTGTGGCTCTGTGTGTGGTGGCGAACTTGGCAAGGGGACAATGGTGCTTCTTGGCTTCTAGTGTTTTGCCCAGCTCTCGCCCCATTTCCAGTCAGTTTAACCACTTCCTGTATGCGATCGGCACCCTTCCAGCTGCTTTCTTGGGGTTTGTGTATGTTCTAAGACTATGTAAGCCCTTCAAGTGGTGAAAGTCCAGCAGTTTCTTTCACCACTCCAAACCCCACTAGTTTTTATAGCCAGAGGTAATGGGGGCTTATTCTCCCAGTGCTAGGACCCTGGGCTGGCCTGGCCTATGGCTAGGATCACTTGCTCCCAGGGTATCCCTTTTGATTTTTATTCATGACATGTGAATGTGGTACCATTCATTCTACCACTGCTGCTGCCACTGCTCCACTCCTGGTCTTTGTGACTCTGCCCCTCCTACCTGTCTGGATGAACAGGGCTTCTTTAAATCCTTGGTTGTCAGACTTTCATATAGTTAGATTTTCTGATGGTTCTGGTTGTTATTTATTTTTGAGATCTCTTTGTAATTCTTTCTATAGGTGCAGGAGGAGGTGAAGCATGTCTACCTACATCTCCATCTTGATGGGAAGTCCCTCCAATTTTTTTAATCATTCACCCATGAGTGAAAAGTTTTTAAGCATATATACATATGATTATTTTTTAATTATACACAGAAACTACTGTCAATATAACATTTTTAAAAGCTCAATTTTTCTGCCTTTATTTTTTAAAATACTTTGTTTATTTATTTTTAGATAGAGGGAAAGGGAGGGAGAAAGGGAGAGAGAAACATCAATGTGTGGCTGACTCCTGCCCCAACTGGGGGCCTGGCCTGCAACCCAGGCATGTGCTCTGACTGGGAATTGAACCAGTTACCCTTTGGTTCCCAGGCCAGAGCTCAATTCACTGAGCCACACCAGCCAGGGCTGCCCTTGTTTTTAACTTTTATGCTGTACCCCTATGGGTCATCTTGTTCACATTTCTAATTTTGGAGATAATTCTTAGGGAGTTAGTACAAGTATTTAGAAATAATCCAACACACCCCTTTGTTTACACATCTCCTTTAACAAGCATTTACCTGGCATTTCCTGGGTTCTTGGAACTGGACTGGGAACAGCAAGAAGGAAACAGTGGACACTTACTGGGTATGTTGTGCTCTTTCCAACAGGCTCCAAACCAGATTACCTGCCTCATCCACACTGGAGCCTACCTTCTTACCCATCTCTCTTTATTCTTGTCCCTACTAACATCTATGACAAAAGAGAGTTTCTTATAGAAATGTGCTGTTGCAAAGCCAGGGCACTCAGCCTCTCCTGGCAGTGTCCCAGGGAACATAGACAGGAGGATTCTTGGGTACAGCTGCTGGGTAGGCAGACTGAAGGGGTGAGGAGGGCTAGGGGCACTAATCACAACATGGGCCTGTGGGCTTCTGGGTGGAACCTCTGGATAGTTTTCATTCCTGTGACTCCTGACCATTCAGGCTTGTTCCCAGACAAACAGGTGCATTTGAAATCTCTTTGGAAAAAGACACCAAAGAAATAAAACATTAATGTGGTATACTGGTTAGTTGTTAACTTCTAGTTCAGCTTTTATGCTAAGAAGAAAACCCTGAGGAAACACCTACACTTTTAGTATTGACCTTCCAGTGGTTGCTCCCTTATTGAATAACCTGGATGTTTCAAAATTGAACCTGGCACCTGGACATTGGCCAGGGATAGAGAAGGTAGGGAAAGAAAGAGCCCAGGGTGGGGACAAAAGGAGCTGACTAAACTTCTTGGGCACAAGAAGCCACCAGAGAATAATTTTGTGTATGCCCCATGGCCACAAAGTAAAATGATTTAAGAGGCCTTTGCCAACTGAACAAAATGAAAAATTTTGGCCATTTGTTAGTCCATTGGATCTGAGACTTAGAAGTAGGAGAAGGAGGAGAGGGAGGAAGAGAAGAAGAAGAAAATAGCTAGGATTTTAGTCTCTCCAGCACTCCTGAAATTCTTCTTGCCTATGCTTTGGGTGGGTTCAAGTGGCCATCCACTAGGATTCTGCACTGAGCCAAGACGCTCTGAAAGCCTATTCCCTTGACCTACTGAAGTAAAAAGCAAGCTTTCCCTAGTTCACTGGCTGCCTCCAAATCTTCTATTTTATTTCTTGCCCATTGGAATAGTTTTTGTAAGTTAACAGCAGTTGCAGACAACTGTCTTTCTATAAAACTGAGTGAGGTTATTCAGTACAAATGGAATGAACCTGCTTTTTTTCTTGATCAAAGCAAAACTCTTTTGAAGTTTAGCTATTTGATAGAAAGTGGCTTTTATAACAAGCTGATATATGAGTTAATAGGACATAAAGATATTTTATTAAATTGCAAACCATTATTAATATTGCAGTTCTGACTTGAAAGAAATATGTGGAATGACACCGGAAATTAATTAGATTATTTCATCATTCTTTTACATTACAAACTTTGATACACTTGCATAGATATATAGGTACATTGATGAAAAGACACAAAGACAAACAGAATTTTAATGAGTGGGGAGCTTTTATCTACTAACACTTTGTGACTTAATTTTTTCTGTTTATTCTGCCTATTGATTCCAGTTGAAACCTGCTGTTTTAATGTTGTTATTGATATTCTCTCTGGGTTTTCTTCTAATTCTGGCATTGATATTACCTTGATCGGATTTAGTTTATTTGAATTGCCTGTAGGTTTTGGTCTCTGGAGTTTTTCCCTGCTTATAGACATGCAAAGATAAAACCTCTCTTTTTATCTAAAAATCCTTGAGAGGCTCTGAAAGATGCAGTCGTTTTCTGAGAACATTAAAAAGCAAGAGACAACAATCAAAAGGAATGTACCTCTCACCCAGTTTACTTGAGACTTCATTTTTATACTCCCTACATCTCCTGACACCCACTGACTTCTAATCTCTGCACTTCCATTGCCTTTGCAACTCTGTATAAAAAATGGTCTTGTCACAACCTCATATGTGGCTCATGCTCTGGGTCACTGACTGGCTTGGAAGTGGCTAATTTTTGCAAATGCAGATTGTGCCTAAAGGATGTGTAGCCTTTGAAAGGGTGTTTGTTTTATTCCTGGATAAGGCATCCAAATATGTATTACTTTGAACTATAGGAAATTGCCACGTTTTAGGGTCAGCAGGGCCAAATATAAATACAGACTGTTTCGTGTGGTTCAGCCTGATGTTAATAACTGCCTTTCCAAATGGAATATGAATAAATGCTCTATCTTAAAAGTGAGATGCAGCATGCATTGATTACAAAGAGAGTGAGTTTTGGAGAGGTTGGGAGTTTATTGTAGGTGGTACAATTGAACTATTTCATAATTTAATTATTTTATAAATCCTGAAGAAAAAAAAACCAGATGTGCTTAACTATGACCTTAGTGACTTTCTGAGTGCTATTATACTGACTGATGTCTCCTTGGTCTTACTATATCTGCAGCTTCTCTTGGGTCTTCATGGGCTTTCCCTGGGCTGTGTCCAGCTTCCTTGTAATTTTGCACACCTGCTTTGTTACTCCATGAGACTCTGTGTTTTTCTGTTTCGCCCTACTTCTAGCTTACTTATGTTGTTATGGTTTTTACTTTAAATAGTATTGAAAACTGAAACACCAATTAAAACTCAACACTGTGAACACTGCAGTTATGCTGACAGAGTGGGGGTCGTTAATGATCTTCCTACGTCTCCAATATCATCAATCAATTGGGTCCTCTTTTCTGCAACTATCAGGGCTTTGAAAACCAGTGCTTTACCTGCCTAGTATGTGCTGAAGGGGAGGGAGGGAACAGGGGGCTGCTTTGCCTATGGGGAAAGGAGCCTGGTTCAGTTACCAGAGGGAGAAGGAGGGACAGTGGGGAGCAGATTATTGGCATCTTCCTTTTGCCTGCACAGGTTTGTCTCCTGAGTCATCCCTGGGTACTCATCTAGTCTACTGTTACCAACTTAACTTGATAAGTTATCCTGTAAACCAGTAGCTTTCATTCCTGGAAGAGTCTTGCCTAATGTGGTTTTAATTACAGTAACTTCTTGTTCACCCAATCAAGGGAAGAGTCCATAGATATTATATTTTCCAGGTAAATCATACCTTCATATAAGTGTGTGAATGCATGAACAAAATGACTCCATTTAATAAGACTCTTCCCACATTTATTAGATACTTTAATGTTTCCTTAAAAAACAGCAAAATCAACATAACTTTGAATTTCTTCTGAGTGACATACGTCATGTGTATCACTACTGCTGTATCCTGCTGTGGCTAGTTGATGCTCTAAAGGCCTACAAAACATGTAATCTTTTTATAGGACACTATTAACTAATGGCCGGTACAATAGCACGTTGAACATTGGTTTGTGTAGTCCTTCTATTCTCTGCCTTGTAGTCTCCAGCAAAAGAACATTCAAGGTCAAAACCATTCCAGATTGTGCTATTTTCACCAGAGGACCCTATCATGAGTGGTACCTTATGTGATATATACCACAAATATGAGATCCTCATATTGGACTCCTGATATATTCAAATAATTAGGTAATTATTGTATAATTAAATACATGTTCATTTACTTGTGACCCACATTTAAGCTTCTTTTTATGCATTCTAGCCATCATTTGCATGAATGGTGAATTTACCTATATTCTTATTGTATCTCCTGAACTCCATTCCCTTGCAAAATCTGTTTTGATTATGAGAAAATATACACATAGCATCTAGGCCCTTGTTTGTGTGCTCTGACATGACAATGGTCATCATACCTTGAACCTGGGGTCACTACACAGTGTGCCAGAACCACAGAACAGTGCTGACTCTCTCTGCAGAAAGAACATTCTTGATATAGTAGCAGGAGATGATCACTGATATGGAGAAATGCAGAAACATTGACATCTGAATATGAAGTCCAATGCAGGCAGATGGAGAGCAGGTCAATAACGGGAGGATAGTTGGAGTGAAAATGAAGGTGGT
The DNA here is from genome assembly GCA_004026585.1 of Noctilio leporinus. Taxonomy (NCBI): domain Eukaryota; kingdom Metazoa; phylum Chordata; class Mammalia; order Chiroptera; family Noctilionidae; genus Noctilio; species Noctilio leporinus. The sequence goes on from PVIW01000823.1 coordinate 169,226, forward strand.
ATAGCTGACAGCCAATCAGAGGCCTGCCCCAATGCTGTAGGCCTGTCCCTTTGGAGCTCCACCACATGCTCCACCACTGCTGAAAACTTGGCTGGGCTGCATCTGTAGAAAGAGGACATGATACAGAACCTGGCATATTTGGCATGTTTTAAGAAAAATAACTCTGCTCTAGTCTTTCAACACTCAATAGGAGGAGTTGGACTCAAATGAGTCAAAAGACTGATTTTGAGATGACTTCTTTAATCACAGAACTGCTGCTACACCTTGTTCCAGATGGTGATAGAATGTGGATAATGTACCTTTTTAAGTCACCTTTCTGGGTATTTTCTTGAACCAGGCAGACTATAAATATAGGCACTTGGACTAATTATGCAGTAACAATGAAAATGTGTCTGCTTTACCCAGCTTGGAGTTGACTGCAGAGTTTTAAGCAGACAGTATTAGTGAGATGGGTGCTCCTCTCCTCTGGAGCCCCGAGCACTATGGGCTTCTTAACTTGTCATTTGGGTGGTAGGCCAGGTTTGTGGGTGATTTTTCTACTTGTGGGAAACTGTATTCCTCATTTTTCCTTATTATATAGCAAATATTCCATCACTATGTAAACTATATTTTAAAAAGATATGTGCTTCTTATAAAAATTTTTATTGTATACTATATCTTAAAATCAACACCATATGTTCCAAATGCAACAAGATCAATTATACTTAGAGCCTTGTGTTCTTCATTATAAATTATGGCTTCAAGTACTGTTTGCTATTTAGTGTAGCCATTCCAAAAGTGTCACTCAAAATCAGCCTTATATAAATGTACATTATTTAGAAAGACAGGATAAATATGAGAGTCCCCATAATTGAGGCGGCAGCATGATGAACTCGTGGTTACAGGGGATTCTAAGGAGCAGACCACTGGCCCATCTCTTCACATATTTTACAGTTCTACTTTACTTGTCATTTTATATCATTTGGATGTATCATCCTAGGTAGTAAGTACCCTGTACCATGTATTTTTCTGTTTGTGTGTCCCACCTGGTGTGTGATTGATCGATGCTGACAAGGAAGCTGTCTTGTTTTTATATAGTGCCCTGAAGTTGTGCACACACTGCTTAACCTCATGGAATGATGTGTGTGTACCTGTTTGTATGGGAGGTTCATTTTGGATACAGACTCCTATGGGAGTAAAAAACTGGCCTTGGGAACCAACAAGGAACTTTCCAGATACTCAGGTACTCAAGTCGTGATCAACAACCAGGTGGCAACTTGGGGCTCTGTGCAGAGGTGAGACTTGGCATCTGGCAGGTGTCAGGGAGGACCCCAATGGTCCACTGAATGGTGGTCTGCCTGTGGCCAATTGTATAGAAACTGTGAGCATTAGGCCAGAAATCACCACCTTTGGTTTGTGTCTTGATAGATAATTCAGTTGTGTTTTTTAAGGCTTGAATTAAGGGCAGTATATGAGGTGGGTGAGCCGGAATTCCAGGTGGGGTCAGGGAGGAGCCATGGAGTTCATCCTTCTGGCTCTACACAGAGGAGAATTCTGGGAGTTTGGACAAATGGTCACAGCTACAGTTTGCAGGAAGAGTTTTAAAAAAGGAAACATTAATATTTTTGAAGGAAGGGTTAAAAACATGCTTAACAAAACTTCTATGCATGCCCACAACCCAGAAACCCCCCACAAAACTATGAAATCCAAACCACATTGCTATCTTCTAAATAAAATAAGTGAATTCAGTGAAGGTAATATTCTGGAGTTTGTACTATGGAGAAAGAGCCCCAAACTAAATTCCTTGCACAAATCATGCTCCACCACTGAAAGATATGCCATTTTTGGTTAAAAAAAGAAAGAACAGAAAATTTTAGCTTATAAAGTTCTCATTTCAATTTCACATGACTCCAACAAGAGCTACAATGAAGAGATGGACACAATATTCTCAGGTGATTTTACTATGGGAAGAATCATTAAGTCTAGGTGATGCCCAAATTTACTTGGGCAAAGGATTTGATAATAGCAACTAATATTAATAATAATGACACAGAATTTATTTACCTGTCATGGAAGACGGAAATCACATAGCAGTTGGGTGACATTTGTGAAACCTAGCACGGCACATGTTTTATCAAACAACACTAGAGGCTGCCATTTTGGCATGGTCCTGGGGAGAGTGGCTTTTCTCCAGAATCAAAAGAAGGCAGGGCTTCTACTGCTGCTAATAGATTAGAAATTTAAGACATTAAACAGCCCCATGTAGTCAGTGACATTTACAATGGGGTAAATTAATGAGTAAAGCTTTGAGGGAGTTAATCTACCTCACATGAGTAAGCACTTATGGCCATGGAATCACTTGTTGGCTATGGGATCAGGCCCTTATGTTTTGCTTAACAAGATCAAGGTGAAGGCGTAAGAGGTACTTGGAGATCAGGCACATATTTTCCATAGACTTGTGGTCTGTGCACCTGAGCAAGGTCATTCTGGGCTTCGGCTAGGAGTGAAATGCAAAGAGAAAGGAGGCTGATGACATTCAGCCATGCATTTACTGAGCCCCATGTTATTTATTTCTTTCATTTCAAATGGTGTTTGGTGCCCACTATGTGAAATTCATGGTAACCTACCTGGTTTGGCTGCAATGATGGTTACTTTTGAACCACATAAGAAGATACTTCAGGATAACAATATTGCCAGGAATGTTTCCCTGGCTGAGGGACAGGTGTTCCCAGTACAGCAGCCTGATGGTTAATGTTAAGCATCAACTTGACTGGATCACAGACTACTGGATACTTGTCCTCTGAGTATTTCCAGGTGAGATGAACATTTGAATCCAAGACAGAATAAAGCAGATGGTCCTCTCAAATGTAAGAATGTATTATCCAATCCACTGAGGGCCTGAATAGAATAGAAAGGCAGAGGAAGGGTAAAGTTGCTCTCTCTACCTGACTGTTGAGCTGGAGCATCTGCCTGCTACCCTTGGACTGAGCTTTCATCATCTGCCTCCAGTTCTCAGCTCCACCATCAATTCGCCTGGGTCTTCAGCTTGCAAATGGCAGATCTTAGGGCTTCTCAGCTGAGCCATTTCTTTACAATAAATCTCCAGTAAGTTGGTAAATCTCAATAAATCGGTAAATTAATATGTACTGGTGCCAGTATATATACATATAATGTGTGTATATACATATATATGTATATATATATATATATGTATATACACACACACACATACATATACAAGTGTGTATATATATATATACACACACACGTGTGTGTGTGTATACATATATATGTATATGTACATACTTGCATATGTATGTATGTGTGTGTGTGTATAAAAGACATACATGCCCATCTATTATATGCCCAGGGCAAGTATAAAGAATCCTTGAGCCAGAGTTCCCACCCAACTCTGGTGCTCACACCCTTACTTCTTCTTCCTCTATACCAGCTTTCTTGTCAAGGGGATTGGATAAAATATGTAGCTCACACAGAAGATTATGAGGCTTCCAGAAAAGGATGTAAATTATATATAATGTGTTATAGAAATATAAAGTTTGATTAGAAACTGTTTTTCCAAAAATGTCAACATGGATTTGGTACATACCTGTTGCTTGTAAATGCAACTGTATCAATTGTAGAATGAATGTACGACTTCTTTTTGAAATAAACAGATACTAATAATTTATTACTAAAAATAATGGGTGTTGATAAATGCAAGTGGGCTGCACCAAGTGCTAAGAACTTCCCAAGTGCACACATGTTATTATACCAAGAATACTGTGTGGTAGGTGCTCTGTGGTCACTGCCATTTATAGTTGAGAACACTGAGTTTATAAAGTGTGGGGACCTGACCCAGGCCGCACAGTAAGCAAGCGCCTGGAGTCACATTCCCAGCCCTTGGCACACTCTTCCCTAAAGTCGGCACTGGTGTGTTTCAAATTAGATACTCACATTTTTATAAACTTGGGCTGGCTTTCCCCCAAGTATTTGATGGCATCTCCTTGTGCCCTGCTGATGTGAGTGAAAAACAAACCCAAAACCCAAAACTGGGGGAATTTTGAGACAGCTGTGAAAACTCCCAGTGAAATTTGTTTTTTGGTTAAGCTACTTTGAATCCAACTTTCTTCTGAGGATGAAGCAGTTGCTGGACCAAGCCTGCAACCTTTTCCAGAGCTCATACACAGCTGCAGAGTAGCAGGTTGGGGCCCAAGGGTACCGACATTTCTACTTTCCCACATTTGCCATTCTTCTAACACCTTATTAAAAACAAGGACAAATTTTTCCCACTTTGAGGCAACTTTGATTTAATGCATAGTGATGCATATTCAATACTATACTTTAAAAATCAGTATTAAAAAATAAAGAAAATAGTGTATTTATTATCCTGTGCATGTTGACAAAATTCTACTGGGAGGGGCATTGATGAGATATTATGAAATGTGCAGGAGCTCCCTTGGGGTGTGTACGGGACTCCTTCACTCACAGGAGTCACACCAAGGCTCCTCAGGACCTCTGTGCACAAGACTATTTAATTCCTCCAAGTAGCCCTCCATATCCATCATGTCCATTCCTCACCTCCTGTCTTCTTCATCTGCCCAGGAGGCAGGGTTGAGCTACTAGGCAGAGGAGAGCAGAATGAAGAACTCATCTTTTTTACCCCACAAAACAAAGCAGAGTTTATATTTCTTAAACAGAGAATAGACTTCAATTTGATAGTATTAGGACTCTCTCTCTCTCTCTCAGACATCTTGAAGGTGAATTGACTGGAGGAGAAGGCCTGGGGTAATCTACATAAATAAGCAAATGCCCACCATATAAACTGAGATAGAGTGTCTTTGTGGTCTAGGTAAATGCGGGGTGGGGTGGGGGGATACACCTACAGGTGTCCCTGAGCACCTGCACTGGTCCAATATCATCACACCAGGCTCTATATATACAAACATGGCCTTCAAAGTTGGGCAAGCAATCATAAATCACCATGAAATAATTAGAGCTGAATACATGATTGGATAGAATTATGCATAAAGTGTGATATTAACTCTCAAGGCTGAAGAAGTTCAGAGAACAGGGAGCATGAGGGCAGGTTGAGCATTTGGGACACGATCTCTGATGGAGGGGGAGCATGAGCTGAGCTGTGAAGTGTGAATATGAGAGGACCTGGGTGAAGCCTTTATCAAGGGGAGGATGATGGCCCTGTGTCGTGGGTTTGGATGTCTCGTGGGTACATCACATCACATCCTCGCTGTGCTCCAACTAAGGATAATGATTGTGTCTCTGAACGTCAATTTCTTAATAATTTTGCATGAACATGATGGCAAGCACCTTGCAAGGCTAGGGTGGTAATAAGTGATAAATGGACTAAGAACTCATTAAATAACACCATGCACATTATTAATAATAGAACAGGAATTTCCAGGTGTATCAAGGATAAAACTGTGATGAGAACATATGATCAATCCAGAGATGAATGTCAGATGAGAGGGAGCAGAAGAGGAGGGGGTGGTCATGGTGCCTTGGGTAACAGAGTCATCATTTCCATGAGCTTGCATTGCCCAGGATAGTTGTGTGTGCTCTGTCTGGAATTATAGGCAATGAGAGAGGACAGGGTTTTAGGAGGATGCTCTTGACATGTCTAGCCAACAGTCAGAAGAACCAGGCTGTGTCTGTGAATGTGGAGGAGATGAGCTTCCTGAAGAACATTTAGAGAAACAATAGGTCATGATGGCCAACATGTGTGATGAATGAAATAGACCACCAAGGCCAACATAAGGTCAAAATATTGAACCTGAATGAAGGGGGAATAGTGGTGCCACTGACTAAGAAGGAGAGCTGTGGTGGAGGGCACCCTGGGAGGTTGGAGGTAATGAGTTCAACTCAGTGGGTTTGAGGGGCTGAGGGGATGTCACAGGAATTCTTCTATAGGCAGTTGAGGACATGAAATTGGCACTCGATGGAAGACCAGAACAGGGTGTACATTCCTGTAATTAGTTGCCATAGGGGCAGAAGAGAGGCAAGTGTGGCTGAGCCCTCACAGGGACTTAGAAAATCCAGGGAGCTAAAGACAGTGTTTGGAGCAGGGGGGCACTCTGCACAAGAGAAAAGTTAAGCTGGGATACTATCAAGGGTAGGTTGGTGTGTGACCTTGTAAAGAGGACTGACCTCAGTCGTTTCAGCATTTCACAAGGAGTGATGCCAACTGTGCACAGTGTCCCCAGAGTAATGCAGGTAGTCAGCGCTGTTGAATGCAGGAAGTGCCCAGTCAACACAGGTTGTTCAGCACTGCCAACCCAGGCAGCTGACAGTGAAAAGTGACTGAGGACAGCAACCAATGAGGTGATTCAGTCTGGGCAGGAAATAAACTAATATCCTTTTGGAGAAGTTACAGTGGGGAGGTAGGAATGCAATGACTCGAATGCAGTATCATTCCCCACTTAACTTGCATTTTAATTGCATCTGCAAAGATCCTATTTCCAAGTACGGTCACCTTCTCAGGGACCCGATGTTAGGATTTCACCAGGTTGTTTTGGGGGTGCAAGAAAGCCTTAAAAATGATGCTGCACCACCTTTTCTGGCACCTTTACCAGGCCCACTTTCTCTGGCTTCTGTTCTTGCCACTGGGTCCACGGTTATTCCTGCTCACGTTCACTGAGCGCACGGCTCACAGGAGAGGGCATTGAGTCCCCACAGGCAGAAATGTGCAGGGGCTGAGGCAAGATTCAACCCTGCACCTGCACCCTGGGATAGCCCTTCCAATCCCCAACTCCCCTGGAAAGACAGAGCTGCATCTTCTCAGGTCTGAGCTGGCTGGCTGCCTGGCTCAGGGCTGGAGCAGGGGAGCTCTTGGGACCCTCCCCACTGTCCTCCCTCCTGAACAGCAGGAATGCAGAGTACAGGTGCACTTTGGCATCAGTGAGGTCGGGGTCTCCATGGTGTCTTCTACTTGTGGAACCTCCTGGACTCCAATCCTGTTACTCTCCCCAGTCTTGACTTACTTTTGTTAATTTTTTAACCTCTGGAAGACTTTCTGAGCTACATGACTCTCTTTCAAATGCCCTTCTCAGCACAATCAATCCTGTTTCTGGAGTAGGATTTCTATCATCTATTTTTTGGCTTTTAAAATCCACTGAAATGTATCTTAGGTGGGGGGAAGCCTAGTGGCATGGAGGTGAGTCTGGAAAGGCAGTGGGAGGAGGAGCTGAGACCAGGGAAAAGACATGAAGGGAGGGCTTTTTAGAGTGTAGCTGCATTAGGGACAGCCATGTTTCCCTCTTGGACTTCCTTCTTTTTTCTCAGCCTGCAAAGCCACATTTCTCTCCTAGACCCGGTTTCAACAGCAGCTCTTCGAGGAGCCAGCCCAGCTGGGCTCCTTGCATCAGCTGCTCCCAAAACAAGCTGAACGTTTCTTTGCCGTGAAGTCCTGGTGCTCTTGCCCTGGCTGTTGGAGGGGAAGGCTTGGTCTCAGCCTCCTACACCCTCTGTGGTTCCCTTTCCTTTTTTGGTTTTGGTGAAAGCAAGGCAGCACTCCCCCACTACTGTCATGTATTAATAAACAGGAAGAAACTCACTGCTCTTAGTCCTGAGGACTTAGTTTCTGGGACTGTCAGCATCTACTGCAAGTGGTTCCCATGGGCCCAGCAGGACAACAGTGTTTGTCTGCACATAAGCACACATGCACACATGCACACACATGTGCATGCAGGACCTGGCTCTTCCTGCAGTTGCTGCTTGGTTGTGGGACCATCCAGGACCTGAGCCCAGAAAGCACTGATGATCTGAGTGGACATGTACTTACAGACCCATAACCCTCAACTCCATGGCACCCATGGCTTTGTTCATGAGCCAGTTGAGTAGTTTTCATATAACTGGAAGGTGAACCCTTCAAGTGACTCCTTGGTAAGTTCAAGCACAAGTTGCATGGTGGCAAGCTCAGAAGGCCAGCAGTGGCCCTGCATGGCACTGGCATATGCTCTTCAGCGTGGTTGCAGTTGGCATCCAACCTCACAGAAACTAGCATACCCTGATATTTCTCTGGGTTCTGAGCCAGGATCATTACCCTTATTTTGGAAATGGGACAGATATGCCCTCTCAGTCATAAGAAATAAGTGTGATTGAAATAGGCCATGGGGACCATGAGTCGTACATGGACCTTCATGCAGTGTACCACAGTCACACATCTTACCTCACAGCCATTCCTGCCTGAGCTGACTCTGAGCCCATCCTGGGGAGACTCATCCCATTGAGTGTCCCCCTGCTTCCACACAGAGCTGGAGAAGGATAAGTGTTGGGACAGAGTTGAATCAACTCAGACAAGAATTGTTACGTTTTGAAAAATCAAAAATTAAAATAAAATCCTTGCCTGTGTTTTGTGATTGAATTTTGTAAGCCCTTCATTGTGGGGATATAATAGAGGGAGCCTGGTGTACCTGCAGATTTCCTTTCTGGGTATGTGTAAGAAAGTATGTACACATACTTGTGTGCCCATGTGTGCCCATATATGTGCAAGAGTGCAAATATGTATGGTGAACCTGTGTGCAAACATATGCTTACATGAGTGTGTGTATGTGTGTATGCTCACACATGTGGATATGTATACATTAACATAAATGAACGTGTGGATGTGCACGTGTGAGTATGTTGTGAGGTGCTTGTATACACACATACATGCACATAAGTGAGTATGGTTATCTGGGTGTGGGTATGTGTGTGTGTGTGTGTACATTTGTACATGTACTGAGTGTGGTATGTTTAATGAATGAGATTTCTCCATTTACCTCCCTTGGTGGTTCTCACTGCAGAACCAGAGTGGCTGAGAAGAATCAAGCAGCATTTCCAGCCCATTCTGCCCACACTCCAAAACTTAACCAAAAGCTGGGGCTTCCCTTTGCTTTATGAAATCCCGACAAGGAGAAGAGTATATTTTCATTGTGTCTTTTCCATAAAATTAAAATTGTAATGTTTTATCTGTAAATATCACTACACCATGTAGAAACCATTAGAGTTTGCTTTGAAAATAGAAATCCAAAAATACCATGAACTTATTCTCCAATTGTTTTACATTTCCAACAACACCACCATTGTCAAGTGTTAGATGTGACTTCTCAGTCAGTGGAAGGTCTTTAATAAGTGATAGTCTATGCTGTGCATTATTCTGAGTATCAGACTTCAGAAATCACTGGGTAGGCCCTGCACTGGGCAGGCCACACACATGAGCTGCGTAGATGAGGTTGTGAAAGCATCTGAGACATACAGGCACCTTTTACAGAATCATGGCTCTGCTCTCAGGGACTGGGTGATCCATATGCCATGGAACATTCTGCTATTTTATTTGTATAAGACAATAATCATACCTGTTGTTCTCTTATAGAAGTGAAGCCATCCGTAGCCTTTTTCCTATGGGAAAGTGAAGTTCATCTGAACCTAGAGCAAAAGATCTTCCCAGGCCAGGGCAGCGTGTGTCATCCTTGCAGTGCATCCCTCCACCCATTTCTAACAACATGGTACCATCCTGTGTCATTCTCTGGCTGGGGGACCAGAGCCCCTCACAGATCCCAGTGAACTTGGTAGACACCCAGGAAATAAGTGTTCACTGAATGGGGTCTGAGTGAGCAATGAACATGTAAATTTTGAGTAAAACAAACAAACAAACAAACAAAAAAACCTTTTCCAAGAACAGAACATAAGGAAAATGCTGCCTGGAACTGCTTGTCTTCAGTGACTGCTCAGCATTGGCCAAGGGCTCTGATCATTCACAGAATCTTCATGAAGGTAACAGGGGTGTGCATGGACAAGCAGTTGGGTAAAAAAATCACATGGAGAGACCATTTCTCCTTAAGTGAGTAGCCTAAATGACAAAGTTCATCATTATTTAAGCATCCCTAAAAACATACATTTTTTTCTTGTGTGCTGGAGGAGAGTTGGTGATGGTGCTTCAAAGATGGCGTTGTGCAACCTGCCACAGACTGATTTGCCTTATTCTTTTTAATTTAGGACATTTTCCTTTTCAAGGTGGCTCCAGCTCCTCTGGTTGAATACATGCTCTCGGCCCAGCATGCCAGGCTGAGAGGATGCTGAATTTTGCATTCCTGTCACTGCAGCCCAGGTCATATCTGTTAGTGCTGGAGGTTGTTAGGCCATTATCAGCCACTGATGCCTCTCCAGCTGCGAGACTAATTTGGATTCAGGGAGGAAACATGGGCTGATCTCGCCCAGGCCCTCCACCATCAGGCCTAAGAGTATCTGCATTATCTGGGCTGTTAGGGGCCATGGGGATGCAGGGGCTCACTCACCCGGCTCAGAACTACAAAACAAGAGGTTAAAGCCCAGGCAGAATCCACTGATGGCCCCAGGAAACAATGGCAGCCCTGCTATCATTCAGTAACCAATTTACAGAGCTAATTTTTAAGTTTAAATTCTACATGTATGAACAGTACATCATGTCATTTATAATTCATGATGAATAGTAAATTATTCTAATGGACTTTCCCATTCTATTTATATTCTAAGTATCCATACCAGAGCAGAGAAACAAATCCACATTGCAGCTGCTGATTATGTCTTGTGTTATTGTGGGTGTTTTGCTTGCCATTGTACAAACTTTGTGGTAATGAACACTCAGAAATCATGGAGAAAGGATAGGATAATACACATCATAAGTTTTCCCCCCCAGAGTATATTTTGATCATTTTTCCCTCTATTATTCTCTTATTTGGGAGAAGTTAAAGGACAGATGAGATAGCGCATAGGCAGGAACTAATGGAGGGGTCATTGTGATTCAGAGGGTCTGAGTCCTTTAGCTGCGCTGGGCCACACCTTCCTTGTCCTCCTGCACCATGCATCTGTGATAAGCAGAGCTTGCTTTGTAATCAACAATGATGATGGAGGGGGTGCAGGGGACAGGGAGTGGGGAGAGAGATTGAGGAGCCCATGGTCACAGGATCCTAGCCTCATCTTGAATAAATGATTCTAATGAGTAGATTCCGTGCATGTTTACTAATAAGAATCCATCAGGGTTCTTAAAATCTTACCCATGTGAAGAAAAGAACCCAGACTGTAGACCCTGGTCTAGTCTCAGGGGTTAAAGTTACACAACTTACAAAAGAAGAGGTATTCTGTGAGCTCTGCCCCTCCTCAAACAGATCAGCATTTCTTTTTGTAACTTTAACTACCTGGTGGAATTATATTGGGGTATTTTAACACAGAATTCCAAGAACCTTGAAACTTAAGCCTTGTGAGACAAGGCAAAGCCACCTACAAAGAATCTTTGGGCATCAACAATTTTGCAAATTCTTGCCATCCAGAAGCGAGTGTGGACTGTCACTGTCCAGAAGCTAGTGCAGAAGCTATTTAAAGGCAGGGATGAAGCCCCAAATCCAAAGTCTTCCCAGAGTTTGACCAACCAGGGTCCAGACCAAAAAGCCAGCATCTGACCCCCAGCTTAGGGATGTCTTCTGATGTTTGAGCTGGCAGTGCCTTTCTCCCATTGTTAATCAATACCCATCCAATTTTGCGCCAGTCCTGTGTATTTTAACTTGGCTTTATGTCCTGCACGGATGCCCTTAAGTTTTTTTTTTTTTCTATCTTGCACGAAAGTGTTTCTAGCTTCGTGTGTTCTTCACCTCATGATAAACTTACAATATGAGCATCCTCATGCTAGAAGGACAGGCAGATCAATGTCTGATGATGATTATTGATAGATCAATAAGAATTGATGCAGATGTAGTGACCACTAGATTGAGAGCCTTGGTGCAGTCTGAGGCTACCCCCAACTTAACAGAGGGGCTTCTCAGAACTCAGCCCTGCCATTGCGGCTGTGGACAGGACTTGTGCTTCTCCTACATTTCTTAACAAACTAACTAATTGTGTGATGCACATGTGGCCTCTCCCCTGTAACATATTTACATCTTAAAATGGACTGCTTATATTTTGTTTCTTGTAGTTTGCTCTTTCCCATCTTTTTCCCTCCTCGCAGCCCTCCTCTTCTTGTTCATGCTCCCTGCTCCTTGTGTGAGTAGCCAACTCTTCTCTCATTGGCACTCCACACCCTCCTCTTTATTCTTCATTTGTATGCTTAGTAAACACTTGGCCTGTCTGAGCGGAACTTCCCTTTCCTGGACCCCTCCTAAAACACTGTGTGCCATTTGGGCTCTCAGTGCTCATGGCCCTGTGCTCAGCAGAGGGTTCTTTAAGAAATGGCTTGCCCTGGAGGGCCTCCCACTTCCAAACCAGGCTGGAG
>PVIW01000823.1:186439-388261 GCA_004026585.1 Noctilio leporinus
TCTCTCTAAAGTATCAACGCTGCACATTTAAACCCTGATCCCTTCCATACCAGAATTATCACACTGTTTTCCCAGTGCAGCATTATAGTGGATCACGCTTGTGGTGTGTGCATGTGCATGTGTGTATTTACATATTCAATACAACTCTAAGGAAAATCCTATGGACTATTCTGGCTTGCTTTATTTTTTATAGTAAGGACACTTTAAATACACATACAATGTCTAGAAGTGTAGACATAATTGCAAGGCATATGAACGCATTGCTAAATGGGGATCTTTTTCTACTTCTCTAGATCTTTCCTTAATTTAATCTTTGTTGTATTTTTCCATTACCATTGAATCCCCTTATACCCTTGTTCCTCTAGCAATCACCACACTGTTGTCTGAGTCCATGAGTCTTTTGTCCTTTCTGCTCAATCATTACACAATGCCTTACCCTATGATTGTCTTGTATTCATGTTTTCTTTCCAATTTCACTGACTCTCCCCATGGCAGAAACTTAATGTGTCCTCGTGGGAAAGGTACCTATTTGTTAAGAAGATATGTATAAGAAGATACGTACAAGGGATCCCATTACTACCATGTCAGGTACACCAGTTAGCCAGCAGGAGAACCTTAGGTGAAGGATTAAAATGGGATCAACTTTCTATCTGCCATGAAAAGATTCTGATACAAAACTTTCTTTATATAGCCTATGGACCTGCCTTTTGTAACCAACAGCACTTGAGATCAGTAAGGGCTGAGCAAGTGTAGCTATGAGGAGCAGATGTATATTCTCCATAGCACAGTTCTTTACACAGAATCGAAGGTCATTCAAGTTTATTGGTTGGCTACTTTAAAAGATAAGATGGTGGCCCTTTAGTCCTCATCACCTCCTCATTGTCATTTAGTTAATTCCTACAGATCCACAGGACACTATAGCCATTACTAATAATCATATTAATAGTGGTGGTGGGTGCCAGGTACTGTGCTCACTGTGTTAAGAACACTCTCTTTGATCTATGCTGGGTTTGGACATAGCTTGGCTCTGTCCAGTCATGATGACTCAGGAGGAGTGCAGGTTAACAAGGCTCCAGAACAAGGCTGAGAGCCTGAGCTCACTGGCATGCTCCTGTCTTGCACTTCAGTTCTATGTGTGACTGATGGTGTGATTCCCAGCTGTGACCAGAAGAAAAGTTGCTCTACTGGAACAAGCTACTTAACCTCTCTGTCCCTCAGTTTCTTTATCCTCAAAATGGAATAATACCATTTACCACATATGCTGTTGTGAGGGTTAAATAAACTCAAATGCATAATAATGTTTCATAAACATAAATATAAGATAAATATTAGTTTTTTTCTAAGAGTATAGCATTAATAATGTAGCAGTTAATAAATAAATCTTGTAATGCTTGTCCAAAAAGATCTATGTTAAAATGCACCACAGAAGAAAACATAAGCTAGGGAGATACATGGTCACACGCCTGGATTCATGTTCTGTCAGTCACCACTGAAGTTTCTGTTCAGACTGAAGGGGCAGTGAAGACAAGAAGCTGGCCAACTTGAATACCACCCTATGCTATGGATAAAGCCAAACCTGACACACACTGTCTGCCCAGGCAGAAAGCCAAACTGAGGCCCAAAATATGTCTTGTTAACTTTTAATAAATTGAGTAAAAACTTAGAAAGAATGCCCAGTTTTTTGAATGATTATTTTCTCCATGACCTGACATAAAGCATTAAAATACCCCAGACACTGTCCTCCGTATGCCATCCAGATGAAGTCTCTCAGGAACTGGGATTGTTATGATAATATTTGAAGGCAGAGCTGACTAGTTCTGAGCAAACATGGAGCCTTTTCTGTTGCTAACTTGGTTTCCAAACCATTTGACAGCTGAGGACAGAATGTACTTTTGTCTTAGAACTTGGAAAATGCAGTGCTCTGACAACAAAAACTAAAATAGGAGAGTTGAATGCACAGTCTCCTCTGTGGTTCATCAGCATTCTCTACTGCAGTAAGTCATTTAACATGTATACACTGCCCTTGGTGTCCAAACAGATTTTTAGAAACACAACTTGTTTACTATTGATAATTAGACTATAACTGTCAATGAGAATGGTGTGTTTTAAATTAACATGCCACATAATCAGCTTATACAATATTTGAACAGGTTCATATGTAAGTCCTTATTGTTCAAATTTCATGTAATGTACACTTTCAATAAAATTGTATATTCCCTACTGAAAAGTAATGGCTGGATTTTTGTTACTAGCTATTTATTTAAATGTTGCATATTTAACTAATCAATAAGAAATCTTATGGGGTGTAAATCATGTGAGAGAGATTTTGTTTGTTTGTTTACTCTTAGAAGTTTAGTAAATGCTAAGCAGCCAGATGATGAGTACTTAGAATAATGTCACTATGCAGTAAAACATAATGATGTTCTTTTTGTCCTAATAAGCAAATATCTATTTTAGAATTCTCATCAAGGTTTAAAAGAAGGTTTCCAATCAATCTATGATGAGCTTGTTGAATAAAAGGATACCAGAATAGGCAACAAATTTCAAAAAAAATTTTTTTGGATAGATTTTGGAAAGGACCATGCAAATATCTATTTGAATTTGTGGGATTAGAAAAATAATGCTGTTCATGAAGGTTTCTAAGAACTGGGTTGGTGAAGCCCTTCTTGAACCTTAGCCATGCTTGATTCAGGAAATCAGGGCCCACATGTCTTTGAATTGAAGTCCCACAAAAACGGATACCTGATTCAGAGACTTGTTTCCAGGAAGATGGCATTGGATTAACCTCATTTATGTTCCAAGTCACATGGATAAAACACTGCTTAATAGGTGTCCCACCTGCCATATTTCAGTCATCTACTTCAATTGTTTTATGACCTTTTGATCACTGATATCCAATGATCAGTATAATAAAAGAATCAAAATTAGTTTAAATTCATTTAGATGTGAAAAAATATTTTACTCAACAACTGTTTTCTCCCAATGTAGTACTAATACATGCATACATACATAAAATATCTACATGTAGGTTTTTTTCCTCTAGCATCCAAGAAATGAACATCAGTATATAACTTGCCTACAGCTTTCTGTAAAAAAGTTGATAATATAGTTTCCAATGAACCCTTACTTTCATATTTAATTGTAAAATAATATTCTTTTAAAATTTTTGTTTTGTTTTGTTTTGTTTGTTGGACTTCCATGCAGCTTGATTTTCTGGAATTGCTGGTTGTCTCTAGGTTTTTTTTTTGTTTTTGTTTTTTGTGAGATCTCTAGTTTTTGTTTGTTTGTTTTATTTTTTTAGTAAGTAAAATAATATTTTTATAGTTTTAATTTATAGGAGCTTTAATTTATAGTAAACATTAAAGTTTCTTTTAAAATGCACTGGTAGCTTTTCCCTCATGTTAGTGTTGTCACTAATATCTTCTTTCTATTTATGTCTTATAGGTAAAAATTTGTAGCTTAAGGTGACTGGCTTTTATTTGTCTTTCCTTTGTAATAAAGTAAAATTGTTTTTCTTTCAATCCTGTATTGTCTACTCCATGTGTCGTCTCTCAAACTGTTGATTAAAAAATGGCAAACAAAATCTGATTTAGAGTGAGATTAAGTAATCCATCACTATAGGGCATTTCTAAAATTCAAGGTGGACATCATGAGGGCAACAACTATGTCTGCTGTGCAGCAACAAACACCAGCAAATCTCCTCCTAAAGACCGGGTCATCACTGCAGAATTTGTCCTCCAGGTCCTTACCTTCCAAAGCCACATAAATGGCCCCTGGTTTACAAGGCTCACCACTCCCATCAGAAATGCCTGGGCTGCAGATGCCTAAAACAAAAGGGCCTCAAGGAGTAGAGAGCCAGCTCTGTTGCCTGGTCCCACATTATGTTGAAGATGAATAGAAGTGAGAAATGCATACAATTAAACTTGCCAAGACTCAGAAACATAATTAAGGAACAGTCCTTGGGAACTGTTCATTAAAGATCGTCTTTTAATTGCTATCTTGCTAAAAGAGACCAGAATGAATGAGAATGTCACCATTTCCCAGTCAATCTTATAATGTTCCATTTTAGTAATTGCTGTAGAAAGGTTTGTAGGTTGAATTCAGGACTCTGCTTTCTTGTCCAGTCCCAGGGCAGTCTTGTTTCTTCTAGTACCTCAGCACAAGTGTGCAGTGTGCCCTGTGAGGGACCCCTGTGTCACCCCAGCACCACCACTTTCCTCCCACTTCACTTGTGTCCATACTATGGAGATTGACCTGCAGAGGATCTGATTGGTCAGAATCACCAATGGCTACATTTTTTCTTTCATGGTTTTCTCCTTTAGTCTTATCTGTGACAATTGGAGGTTTGGAATAAAGTTTATTACAACTGAATATTATTGTCATGTCTTAAGCACATGGAGTATTTTATGCAAATGGCGGATTTGAAAGCATTTTTGTCCAGTTCTCAAAGTCTTTGCCTTAGTCTGGTGGTCAGCCAAATATAATCCACAGGTTAAGGCCCAGTGCTTGTTTCTTTAAGACCCCGGAGGTAAGAATACATTTTACATTTTTAAAAATTGGACAAAAAAAACCTTTTTTTTTAATAGAAAATTAAACTTCAGTGCCCATAAATAAAGCTTTATTGGAACACAACAATATCCTTTCATTTATACATTGTGTGTGACTGTGTGTACTATAAATGCAGAGTTGAATAGTGGCCACAGACATCACACAGCCTGAAAAGCCTAAAGCAGTCACCAGCTGGTCCTTTATTAATCAAGTTTGCCAAAGGCAAGCATTTACAAACTTGGGTGAAAGGCCAATGTAGTCCCACCGGTCGTGGTAGGGACTGCAATGACGTGGAAGAGCCAGTGACCCACCTCAGGTTTCACCAGCCAATTGTCACCATGTGGGAAGGTTGGCTTAGTATGTTTGGATTTTCAAGTTTCCAGGAAAAGAAAGCAAACATAATTTTTGTGTGCTTAAAAAAATTAGACATCACGTAAGAGAAACCCACGTATCTACAGGGCAACTAAGACACACTAAGTGACTTAACATGCCCATCTTTGGGATGTGAGAGGAAACAGGAGCGCCAGGAGAAAACCCATAGACATGGGAGAAGATGCAACTCCACACAGACAGTGGCTCTGTCTGGGAATCAATTTTTTTCTCATCAACATTATAATGAAGCAATACTGACCAAAACGATAATATCTGAGGACCTGTTGGATTGTATACAGATTCATATGGCAAATAATGCAATAATTAATAAATAACAATACAAGAATAAATTGTGTTTTGTGTATTTACAACTGTAAACCAACTTTTACCCCACTCTTGATACATTTTGTTTGCACTCAATAAATAGTTGGTGAATAAAAGAGTGCTGAGTAAGTATAAATGGACCTATAGGTAAACATACATATAAACCATTCTATATACGAGGTTGGTCCAGAGAGTATCCAGCCAAATAATATGAAAATTAGAGACATTTATTCAAGAAGATACAGGTACAAGAAACATTGTATGCAGGACAACAATGTCTTAGTCCTCTTCAAAATAGGAACCTTGGGACCTCACACAGTTTTAATCACCATCAGCTGCCCCATCATATTTTCCTGACTCTCATAGATAGTCTGAAATCTCTTCCCTTTCAAAGGCGATTTTAGTTTTGGGAAAACCCAGAAGTTACAAGGCACCAAATCTAGGCTGTAAGAAGGCTGAGTTATCTGGGTGATTTGATGTTTCACCAAAAATATCTGCATAAGATGTGATGCCTGAGAGGGTGCATTGTTATAAAGAAGTTGCCAATCACACAGTACACATGCTCACTTAATGGCATCTACTACTCCCCACTGACTAGTACAGTGAAGTCATCATTGTCTACAGATGCACTTTCCAGTCTACTGTCCTTGGCTGCCAGGTTACATCAATGTTACACAAACTGTTCTCGTTATATTAACAGTGGCTGAAGTTTTTCCAAATAGATCTTGTGTATTTCATATATTTACTATATATCTGTCATGTAAATTTATATGTCAGATAGATAGATGGATAAGTAAATAGATAGATAGTAGATAGACAGGTAGATAATGCAAGGTCCTCTGCTTTTATATGGATGTTCAGAGAGATTCCCATTTAGTTCATCACTTCAGAGGTAATTATGATACGCCTGCAAATTTCCAGGCTTGTGCCAGACATGGCTGATTTATCCACTAAAATGATCATATTGCAGGAACATATCAGAGGGAAAAAAGTATAATCGACCACTGGGAACTCCCCTGGCTTTGCCCTTACCCTGCCTCACTGTAGGAACTGGACCACAGTGAATACTTAGTAAACATTAGCCATCAGTATTATTTACCAATTCTATGTGAAAGGGAGGTGTAAGAGATGCTATGGTTTCTGCCTTATTTGCTTGGGAGGGGGTGGTGGTGTCACTTACTAAAATAAGGATCCTGGGGAAAGGCAGAATACATTTGGAGAAAGAGGCAAATTCAATTTTGTTGTGAAATGTCCAGTTTGAGTCATAAGGTGGACACCCAAGTCAAAGTTCTTAAGTAGAAAGTTTTAATAGGCATCTGGCCAGCACCAGAAAGATATGGGCTTGATTCAGATACTGAATTTCAGTGGAAAAAGGTGAGCGCTGAAGTCAGAAAAGTGGATGAGATGCCTAGGGTCACAGGAGGCTCAGCGTGAACTCTGGACAATATCAACATTTAAGGCAGGGTCAGGGAGAAGGCAATAGAAAAGGTCATGAGGAAAAAAACAAGGCAGAATAATGCCATAACAACAAAAAGCCAGGGGCAAGTACCTATTTAGTGCAAGCCCTGAGATGTGACTTTTGATAGGAGAGCAATTTCTGGGGAATCAGAAGAACAGCAGCTGGATCTTTAGGAGAAGAAAGGTATACAGGTATATGTTTTCCCCCAGAAGTTTGGCTATGAAGGAAAGGAGAAATACAGGGCAAAGTTCAAAACTGTGTGCATGTGCTCATGCAGGTATGCACACATGTTCAATGTTTAGTTGGTAAACAAGTTGGAAAGGACAAGGCCCCACATATAACTTGCCTTTACAATATCCGTGTGCTCTCAGATACAACTGACCAAAAATGAGCAATCCATGAAAAACATGGTGTCTGGAGACATCACCCCAGTTCTGAGATTGTCAGCAGCCCAATGTTTTACCTGGAAACTTCTGAATGGCTCTGGTCACAGATCTCCTATCAGTCATACATACATGTTAGAACAAATGGTATTATAGTATTTCTACAGTTCTCTGACCTTATATTTCAATGTTGAAAATCAGTTTCCAGTACCTATGTATTAAATGAACACACAATGTTTTTCCAGTTAACCATGTTACAGTGGTTCTATGGACGTAGATAGGCAACCGAGTGGTGAATAGACCCATTCCTTCCAGTATTTCTGCCCTTTCCAGCTCCAATGCTGTGATCATTAGGGCCTAGGGGCCTCCCTGCCCAGAAGGAAGTCTGTGATATGCAGCCTTCCTTCTTGGTCTTTCTCACTCTGCCCTGGCATCTAATCTTTGCATTTTGGTTCAGACAGCTCATCTTTTGTAGTTAGCTTTAATAACTTCATTTCAACAGCTCAAAATCTCTAGGTTAAAAATAAAGAAAGACAACATCTTGTTCTTGTTTTCAGTGAGGCCTACCAACATCCCAAAGACTAAGTTTATTTTTATTTCTACATAATGGGATAGGAAACAGAGACATGAGAAAACCCCACATTTATATATCTCTCTGTGTGATACACATGGTGTGTTTGTGTGTGTGCAACCAATGTTAACTTTGGAATGTTTTCAAACATTTGTTTAGAGATGGGGCCATACGAAGCAGATCTTTCACTATTTACTAACAGGGTCCTTGTGTGTTTTAAGGAGGGCTGCCTCTCAAGCATGAGTTATATTATTTGACAGTTGGTTCTGAGATTTCATCTTGATTTTTCTGAAGCAACTCAGATCATATTACCCTTAACATGAAGTCAACGTATCTAAAAGCATCAAACATATTAGTCTTTCAAAGTTTTCAATAAATTCTGAGTATCTCAAGTCCCCTATCCCAAGAACAAGGACACCATCATTTAAAGGAGTCCCCACTGATGTGCAAGGCTCAGATGACCTGTCACTGTGGTGCCAATCTGCTCACCTTTTCTTTTCCACATATGCCCAAAGCTCTCCAGTGCATTCCCCCATTTGTTTTCAAGCTTAAAAATGCTGTTTCCTTCTAAGACCTGCAATCCAAAGGAATCACCATGCCAGGCATTCACTGAGTGCTGGTTAGTATTGAAAAACTTATTCTCTGCCTCCCACTGACCACCATGGGACCAGCACCAGTTCCCAACCCTGACTGTGGTTTACCCTGGGTCCTTTTTTTCCCTAACCTGGTTTCTAATGGAATTTGTTCTCTCCTTACTTTCTTAAATTGATCCTCTTTGGTCACAGATTTTTAAAAATTTATTTATTATTTATTTTTAAAAATATTTTATTTATTATTTTTAGAGAGAGAAAAAAGGAAGGAGGCAGAGAGGGAGAGAAACATCTATGTATGGTTGCCTTCACCTACCTCCAGCCACTGACCTGGCTGGAGACCTGGCTTGCAACCTGGTTATGTACCCTGGCTGGGGAATCAAATCAGTGACCTTTGGGTTTGCAGGCTGGCACTTTATCCACTGTGCCACCAGCCAGGGCTAACAGATACTTTTAAAAGCCAACTTTATTCACATATAATTTACAAACAATAAAAGCACACATATGAATTGTATATTTTAATGAGGTATGAAAATGTAAATATGAGTGAGATCAGCACCTCATTTGTGATGTGGAAAACTTCCTTTACCCATAACAATTCCCCAGAGCCCCTCCCCAGTCAATCCCTTCCTTCATCTCTAGCCCAAAGCAACTTCTGTATGTCACTAGCAATCAAATTTTTCTTTCCTTATGCATTGTATAGGGGGATTTTTCTCTTGTGCCTGACATCTCTTGCTCAGAATAGTGCTCATAATATTCATCCATGATGTCATGTGCATCAGCAATTTATTTTCCTTTTAATTGCTGAATAGTGGCCCTTGTTTAAATGTACCACATTGATGAATACCTGGATTGTTTTCAGTTTGGGGTGATAGCAATCAAGATTGTAATGAACATTTGTGGGTTGATGCTTAAGAGCAGAATTGCTGTATAACATGGTTTGGCTTCATAAGAAACTACCAAATTGTTTCACAAAGTGATTGTACCACTTCTTGCTCTTAGCAACCATGTGGTTGCTCTAGCCTCACCAAAACTTAATATTGTCAGTCTTTTCTAATTTCAGTCATTCTAATGGGGATGGTGTGGGACCTAACTGTGGCTTAGAATTACATTTTCCTAGTGATTAATGATGCTGAGCACCTTTTCAAGTGGGTATCATAAATTGGGTTGTATGTTTTCTGACTACTGAGTTGTAAATATTTGTATTCATTCTAGATAGAATTTACTTGTCAGGTGTATGTATTGTGTAGATTTGTACTCAGCTGTTGATGTGCCTTTTAATTTTCTTAAGTGATGTCTTTAGAACAGAAGTTTTAATTTTGATGAATTTGATCTTTAAAAAATACTTATTAAGCCCTGGCTGGTAGCACAGTGGATAAGGCACCAGCCTGCCAACCCAAAGGTCACTGGTTTGATTCCCCAGCCAGGACACTTAACAAGGTTGCAAGCCAGGTCTTAGCCAGGTCTGTAGCTGGAGGCAGGTGAAAGGCAACTGTACATTGATGTTTGTCTACCTCTCTGCCTCTCTCCCTCCCTCCCTCTTTGAAAATAATAAATAAATAAATTTTAAAAAATAAATAAATAAAAATAAAAAATACTTATTAAATAACTTACTTTAAATTAGATTTAGATTTATAGAGAAGTTGAAACTATAGTATGGAGAATTATCATAACATCCAGTTTTTCCTTACAATTTCCCACATCTTACATTAGCATGGCACACTTGTCACAATTAATGAATCAATATTAATAAATTATTATATACTTTATTTTATTTTCCTGTTCCAGGAATCCATCCATGACTCCATGTCACATTTAGTCATCATGTCTCTTTAGGCTTCTCCTGGCAGTGACAGCTGCTCAGACTTGCTCTGGTTTTCTTGAAAAATACTGGTCAGGCATTTTGTAGAATGCCTCCCGGTTGGAATTTGTCCAACACTTTACTTATGCCTAGACTGAGGTTATAGGTTTTGGGGAAGAAGGCCACAGATGTAAAATGTCCTTCAAAGAAGTTTGTTTGTCAGGCAGTTAGTTTCCTTTTAGGTTTTGTTTTTGTGTCCTGAGAACTTTTTAACCACGATGAGATCAATTTTTTCCTATGTTTTCATAGAGAAAATTCATATTTCTAGCTTTTCAATTGGAACTATGAATATTTTGAAATATTTTTGTGTGTGGTTATTTTAATGATATTAACACCCAGCTTTTGCAGCACTGCTCTGTAAAAGAATACTTTTCCCCATTGGATCACCATGATGCCTTTGTACAAGATCATTTGACTACAGCTTGGTATGTTATTGAACTCTCTGTTCAATTTAATCCATGCTTATGCCAATAATACACTGTCTCAATATCTGTAACTATGTTAAATCCCAGGGTCAGGTAAAAGATGTGCCTAAGCCTTACTCTGCTTTTTTTCTGTTTGGGCTATGCCAGAATCTTTGCATTTTCAGGTGCATTTTAGAATTAGCTTATCAGTTTCTATAGAAATTACTTGCTGGGAGTTTTTTTTTTTTGTTTTTTTGGTTTTGTTTTTGTTTTGTTCTGTTTTGATTATATTGAATCTGTACATCTATTTTAGGAGAAATGCCCTGCTGTGGTTAGAAATCATGCTTTGCCTGATTTCAATCTTTAAAACTTTATTTGAGTCTATGGCTTAGCATATGGTCTATCTTAGTGAGTGTTCCTTTGAAAATGCTATTTCTTTTTCATTTTGAACGTTATTTTTGTTGGCTTTAGAATTCTACATGAACAATTTTAGCACTTAAAGCATGCTGTTCCCTTGTCTCCTCTCATTGAAAGCCTGCTCTAAATGTGACCTTTTTTCTTCTATACTTAATATAAAATGTTTTTCTTTATCTCAGGCTTATATTTATATTCATATTTTTAAAAGATTTTATTTATTGGATGGATGTAATACAACAACAATAAAATTTTTAAAAAATTAAAAAAAAAGATTTTATTTATTATTTTTAGAGAGAGGAGAAGGGAAAGAGGCAGAGAGAGGGAGAAAGACATCAATGTATGGTTGCCTTTCACCTGCCTCCAGCTACAGACCTGGCTTGCAACCTGGTTATGTGCCCTGGCTGGGAATCAAACCAACGACCTATGGGTCTGCAGGCTGGCACCTTATCTACTGTGCCACCAGCCAGGGCTTATATTCATATTTTATTATGACTTGTATTACAGAGGTTTTTAAGTATTATCTAGCTTGTGTGTCATGATCTTTTGGGATGGTCTTCTTTGGGCACTACTGTATACCTGGAATGATTAGCAAGGCCTTTCCACTCTGCTAGTAAGAAGTTGTACAACTTTTAGGACTGAATATTTACAGTTTTCTCACTTAACTTGGCCACATTTGTGGAGCTTCATCCCACACATGTTATTACCTCAGTATTCAGCAAACCTCCGGGACCCCAGTACAGATTATGTAGTGTTATTTTTCCCATGTAACTTGGAATCTACTCTACTTTGTGGTTCATAATATTTCTCCATCTATAAAGCTGGTACAATAGTAGGTGCTATTCTATTTTTTCCCAAGTTGCATAATTCTGAGTTTATATATATGGATTATATATATGTAATTTTATTATGTACATGTAAAATATGAGTTCTTATATATGTGTAATTTTTAAAATTTTGTCAGTTTGTTTCATTTTCTTTCTTTTTTTAAAAAAAATTATTGTTGTTGTATTACATCCATCCCCTTTTTGCTCCCCTCTGTCCCCCTCCCCACCCACCCATTCCCCACAAAGTCAATCCCACCTGTTGTCCATGTCCGTGGTTCCTTTATACTAGGTTCTTGTCTAAGCTGCTCCCCTTTCTTGCCTCTGCCTTCGCCCTCCCCCTAATCCCTTTCCCTCTGACCACTGAAGGCCTATTCACTGTATTCATATATTTGGTTCTGTTTTGCTTGTTGTTAGTTTTGCTCATTATTGTCCTGTAATGGATGAGATCATATGATATTTGTCCTTCACTAACTGGCTTATTTCACTAAGCATCATACTCTCCAGTTCCATCCATGTTGTTGCAAAGGGTACAAGTTCCTTCTTTCTTTCTGCTATATAGAATTCCATTGTGTAAATGTACCAAAGTTTTTTGATCCAATCATCCACTGATGGGCACTTAGGCTGTTTTTCTATTTCAGTTGAGTATGTTGGTTTTTGTAGCTGGCACCTAACTAGGTTGCTTGCTAAACAAAAGTATCAAAATTATTCAGAGGGTTAAATTAAGACCCAGGAGTCATAACATAATATTAAATATGTCTAGAATACAATAAAAAGTTACTGGGCATAAAAAGAGCCAAAGAATATACAACCCTCTTGTGATAAAAGCATTCAACAGATACCAACATCAAGGTGATGCAGATGTTAGAATTACCTGACAAAGGCTTTAAAATAGCTATGCTAATCATGTTCTAATACACCATCATGATTGCCTTAAAATAAAATTTAAAAATAGAGAATAAAAACAAATAAATTAAAACTATAAAGAAGAACCAAATAAATATTTTATCATTGAAAAATGCAGTAACAGAAACTTTAAAGACTCATTCAATAAAAAATTAATAACAAACTATGACTTAGGGACCTCTAAAACAATAGCAAAAGCTCTACCATTTGTGTCATCAAACTCCCAGAGAAAAAGAGAAATAGTTCATTGTTAAAAAAAATTAGCCCTGGTTGGTGGCACAGTGGGTCCTGGCTGGTGGCACAGTGGATAAGGTGCCAGCCTGTGAACCCAAAGATCGCTGGTTCAATTCTCCAGCGAGGGCACATAACCAGGTTGCAAGCCAGGTCTCCAGCCAGGTCCGTAGCTACAGGCAGGTGAAAGGCAACCATACATTGATGTCTCTCTCCCTCTCTGCCTCTCTTCCTTCCCCTCTTTCTGGAAATGACAAATAAAGTGTTTAAAAATAAATAAATAAATAAATACTTTAAAAAACATTAAGAGATTACTAACTCAAATTTCCCAAATTTTGTGAAAGGTAACTCTATAGACTGAAGAAGCTAAGTGACTTCTGAACAGAATAAACCTGAATACATATATTCTAAAACACATCATAATAAAAACTCTGAAAGCTGAAGATTTAAAAATTATTTTAAGTACCAGTGGGAAATGATGCATTATCTGTAGGGAGATGACTAGAAAGGCTATGGATTTTCAAAAACAATGAAGCCAAGAAGAAGAACTAGAACATTTTTAAAGTATTGAAGGAAAAGAGCTATGAACTTTAAATTTCATATTCATTGAAAATACCCTTTAGCATAGAAGGTATTAATGAATAAACAGTAAAATAATTACTAGGAAAGTTTTTAATAGAAAGGGTAAGATATTTGAAAGAACATTTGAACATAAGAATGAAGAAATAACAATAGAAGTGGTAAGAGTCTGAATAAATAATAGACTCTTTTCCTCTAAAGATCCTTAAATGTGCATGATGTTTGAAAGCAAAATATATAACATGATATCTTGATAGAGCTTTTAATATGTGTTGAAGTAATATATAAGATAACTATAACATTAAGGGAGAAATTAGTCTACATGTTTGTATGGCAAAATACTTATTCTAAATGAACTGTGAGAAGTAAAGTGTCTATAATTCTTAGAAAAACTCTAAAAGTTACACACACATTAATACATATATAGAATTATATATCTACATCTTATATATCTATTACCATCTACATATCTATTATATTTATCAAGAATCAAAATTGCAACAGATGAACTAAACTTGAGTACCAAATATGTGAGTAACCCAACAAAGGCAGAAAATGGAAAACAGAGGAACAAAAACAGAAGGAATAAAGGGAAATAAAAAATAAAATGATAAACTTAAATTCAAATATATCAATAATGGTGCAAATACATCAATAAAAATATAGAGGTTATCACAATGGATTAAAAATGACTCAAATATATAATGTCTATAACAAACTCACTTAAAATTTGATGATCTAGGCAGTTTACAGTAAAAGGATAGAAAAAGTATACACCATGAAAGCACTAAGAGGAACTAAACAGAACTATCAGTCAACTGGACCTAATTGAGACCAAACAACACTCCACCCAACAGTTAGTATAAATTCTTTTCAAATTCACATGTAATATTCACCAAGATAGTCTATATCTCTCATCATAAGACACACCTTAACCAATTCAAGAGGATTGAAATTATTCAAAATATCATTTTAGACCATTATAGAATTAAATTAGAATAGAAACCAATAAGAGAAAAATATCAAGAAAATCTCCAAACAGTTGGAAATTACTCAACATAGTTCTAAATAATCTGCAGGATGAAGGGGAAGGGGTCAAAGGACATTAAAAACATCTTGAATAAAAATAAAATTAAAATATGTCATAACAAACCTGTGGGATGTATTTAACAGAGTGCTTTGTAAGAAAGTTATAGCATTAGAAATGTGTAGGAGAAAATAATTAAAGTTTCAAATAAGAGATTCATGCTTCTTGTTGAAGAAGCCAGAAAAAAAGAGAGCAATAAATAAATAAATAAATAAATAAACACAAATTAATAAAGGACCAGAAAATACTAATAAAAAACTAAGGCAGAAATCCATGAAATTAAAAACAGACATGTAGAGAAAATAAAAATCTGAAAGCTGCTTTTTAAAAATGATCAATGACATTGATAAATTTCTACCTAGGTTGACAAAAACAGAAAGAGAAAAGATACAAAATATCAATATCAAAAATGAAAGAACTGACATCATCCCACAGACATTAAAGGGATAGAGGGGAACACAGAAGACAACCCTATACTAAGAATATCAACAACTTATGAAAAAAGGGTCAGATTCCTGGAGAAAAATTATACAAACTCTGATAACTAAACAGAAAAACAACCCTCTAATAAAAATGAGCTAAACATTTTGTTAAACATTTCACCAAGGAGGAAGCAAATACAAATATGTCCAATATTGTTAGCCATTAAGGGGAATGAAAGCCAAACCATGGTGAGTTAGTACCATGCACTGATCAAAACAGAGAAATTAAAAAATAAGCCACAGTTTCAAGAGCTGGTGAAGATGAGGAGCACCTAGAACACACATTGCTGCTGGCTATTAAAAAATAATACAGCATTTCTGGAAGACAATTGGGCAGTTTCTTATAAACTTAACCATATATTTACCTCATGAACTAACAACTCCACTCATGGGTTATTATCCAGAGAAATTTTATGTTCACATGAAAACCTGTACACAAATATATATCACAACTTTATGTGTAGTACCCAAACAGTGGGAACACCCCAAGTGTCATTTGCTAGGGGAATGGATTACAGGCTCTGGGATAACCACGGAGTAGAACTCAGCAGTATCAAGATACAAGAGACAAATAAGTCTCAAAGACATTGTGCTGAGTGAAAGAAGCCACTTTTAAAATTTATACACTCTATGGTCCCATTCATAGCAATATGACTTTTTCAAGCCGGCGAGACCATGAGAAGGTATAGATAAGGATTGCTAATTGTTGGAGTGAAGGCGGAGATGTAACTACAGAGAGGTAGAGAGAATAGAGGTAGGTCCTGATATGATGTCACTATTCTGGATGGTGACTGTGACAGTGTTGGCATTGCACACCAAAAAGGCAATCTTATTCTGTGATAATTTAAAAACTACATTCAAGGGAAATAAAAACAAACAAACAAGTGGCCAGTAATAGTGGAATGGCTCTGTAAATTATGATAATGTCACTTGCTAAAATATTAAAAGGATAGTCATAAGAATCACAGCAATATAAAAAAGCAAGTTTGTGATAATATTATGTAACATGGGTTACACTGCAAAATTGTGACTTATGTTTAATCTGTATCTGACTTCAGCATGGATGAAATAAAAGGGAATAGACAGGTGATAAAAAATATTTTGCAGAATTATGAGTGACTTTTTCTCTCATGTTCTTTTCTGGAATTATTATAAGGATGGTATATTTTATATTGTTAAAATTAGTTGGCAAATATAAATTATTAAAATTTGCCATTATGATAGACTACATAGAAATCTCATATGAGTATAGAAATGCATAAAGTTATAAAATGAGTCCTATATTAAAATGTCTTGAATGTCTTTATTATCTGATCTTTGTTTTTTCTCTTGGAATGTGATTTTATGTTTTCCATATCTCAGTAATATAGTTAATTACCAATAAAGTGCAAAATACTTGGCTTGGCACAAAATAAAGAAATTTGTGCAAGTTGAGATATTATATACGAATTAATAATTTTACAGTAAGTACCTTTAACATTTGTGAAATTAATAATATCAGGACACACTGAAATTATATTTTAAAATCTAAGGATTATGTGACATAAGTCAACCTTTTTTTTTTTTTTCTCCTAAATTAGAGAGAAAGTGGAATGAAATGTCTTTATTCCATTGGTTGCTTTTTTTCTGGTGAAGACAAAGATGTGGGTAGTTTAGAGTCAGCTTTCAATCATTTCTTTATTAATGCAGTTTACACGGGGTCTCAAAAATGTCAAGTAGCCAAGAATTTTCCACTCTCAGGCTCTGGGAGAGGATGCATTTAGTATTAGTCAAAATGCACTCTGAGAGCTCAGGGGCAGACCTATGATTAAAACATCTAAGCACAAATGCAGCACTGGCCACAGGGTTTTACCCTCTGTTGGAGAAATAAACAATCTCGGCCAGCAACCCTGAAGTTGTGTACAGGAAAGTGTGTGTGGATGCCTTAGTGTGGACTCAGGTGCGCGCTCGCACAAGCACACACACACACACACACCAAACGCGTTCACAGTGAGCAATCGCATAGCTACTTCTGTTGCCCAGTTAATCACACACGAGGGCTGGGGACTGAGACACCAAAACAGATATTAATTCAGATCATAGAGATCAAAGAATGCCGAGAAAAGCATCTGTTTGGGCTGGAGGCTAAGTCTATAAAAACTAAACCAACAAACCCACCAGCAAACCAACCATCCCCAAGCCTGAATGTAACCCCCTCAAGACCTGCAGTGCAGAGTCAGAGGGGGATCATTTGGCAGCATTTGAGGGTCTGGCCTTCTCTCTGGTTGCTCTTGATGGTGTCTCTGACAGAGCAGTGTTGTGACCCGTAATTGCAGCAGATCCACAGCAGGTTGTGAGTAGCTTTCTGAGCTGTGGTGCCCAAGCCGCCTCCATCTGCCGCAGCCTCCTGTGCCTCCCAGGGGGGCCCTGGCTAATTTTTCAGTCAATTAGCAGAGGGCTGCTATTGTTCTGCCAGTGCAGCCCCTGGGCTCTACTTACACTCGAGTTGGCCTTCAGATGGGGTGGGTTTGGAGAAGCATATTGTGTTGGTTTTTTCCATGACCTTGTGACACTGTTGGGCAAACGTTATCTCAGTAATCGCAGCGATTTGCTAGTGAGCCAGGAGGGCCAAGCTTCACTTTCCCTGTGGTGTCTGAATGTGTGTGTGTGTGTGTGTGTGTGTGTGTGTGTGTGTGTGTGTTGGGGGTGGGCATGCATGTGCTGTTTTCAATAAACCACATGTTTATATTTTGTGACCCTGTATGTCTCATCTCAAGTGTACTTACTCAATTTTTTAAATCAGTCACCTCATTTAAGACAAGGCAGGGGGTGAATTGATGTGGAAGCAGATTAATTGGGTAAAACATACTTTATTCCAATGAATCCTACCTGAGGTGGTTTAGCTCCCATCAGCCTCAAAGGGGTTGGGCAGCCTTGGCGAGTTCTGGATAAGACACACCTTGGCCTAAAAAGTCCTCTCAGTTCACCAACCATATTCATCTCTGGACTCAGTTTCCCCAGGTAGGATGGGAAGAAAAGATGATGTGGGGAGTGGGCAGGTTTGCCTAAAGGAGCACATGGAGCCCAGGTCCCTGCTGGGAAGGATGTTAGTCTTGGCCCCATCTCCTTCCTGGAGCAGCCAATGGGGTAACCCCAGCATGGAGCCCTGCTGCCCTGCGTGCCCTTGCCCGGGCCACTTTCTCCACCATCCTTTCTTCTCAACAAGCTGGGAAAATGCAGCCAGCTCCCAAATATGATGTCTTCACTAACCTCGGTGGCCCAACAGATTTTATTGAGGGATGTTTGTACTGGCCACACACATTTTGTGCTCCTTTCTGTGATTATCACTCACAGCAGCAGCTATAGGACCTGTGATTCTAAATCATGCTTTATTTTCCATTTTCCTCCAAAATAAAAACTGCCTTTACTTTCTCTTATGAGCAAAAATGTTCAAAGTCCCACAGATAGCATAGCTCTCCATTTTTCAAAGAGAGAATTTATAAAGAAAATCCAGCCTCTAGTTAGTCTCCTTCTGTTCCTGGAAGTACCTGGCTTTTCTACCACAAGTTCCTGGTAACGTTAGTTGTCCTTAGTGCCCTGTAATTTGGGGTGGGGGAAGCTGGAAGGACCATGGAGCACCCTCTTGAGAAGGCCCCAGAGCTCCCTTCTGCTTGTGGACCCAGCAATTTCAGACACCAGGAGGCCCAAATGTTCCACCCTGCTCACGGCCCTTCTGCAGTCGCTCCTGTAGGGCGTCCAGTAGGTTCACCCTCCCTCACTTTTCATCTACTCAGCCTCTCAGCTATATCTTTCTATAGTTCATAAATATACTTTTTCTTACTGTTAAGCAATAAAATATTCACCAGGTCTGAGCTGGGGTTAACAGATTTCTGAAAATTTCATTGCGTGACAGCCTGTCCTGCATAATCCCCTCAGCTGTCTCATGTTCTGGGGCAGAAATGATCTTAGGTGTCACTCTAATAGTCTAGAATTACACTTGTATCACTGTCGCCGGCATATGGGGCGGTGTATACCCCTAGGCCCAGCTCCCTCTCTTTCACGGATTTTAAAATGATAACATTTGGCAAAGCCAGCTCCAACGGATAGTGCACTCTCTTTCCACAATGGTGACAAAAAAGGCCACCAGAGGCATGACCGGAGTGGCCAATCATGGTGCTCTTTACAGGGTAATGAGAGGGGCTCCCCTATTTTAATAACGCCTGAGGCCTGGGAGGCCTGGAGCAAGTCTCCACTTAATTATACAGTCTTCATCTTAAGTGCCCTGTTCACAGGAGGGCTTCAGCTGCACAGGCCTTCAGGGGGATCCCCTCCTCCCACAAACATATTGATTGCTGGACAGCACGTGGTCTGAAGGACTTGGCCTGATAATGCAGAGGGAGACAGAGGAGAGCAGCAGTGGGGGCGCCCGAGTGCCTTTCTCTGCCAAAAGCCATTTATACTAATGGGGTCATGGGGGTGGTGACAATAAAAAGGAGCAAAAGGAGCAGGCAACAGTACTGGTAGCCCATTCAATTGAAGAAAAAAAGAAAACAGTACAGAGGAAACATAATCCAGGGCTGACCTGACCACATCTAATTCTGCAGAAGATGAAGAACATGGTGAGAGCTCTGTCCAGCACTTGTTGCTAAAAGGACAGTGCGTGTCGTGAGAAGATGAACTATTGTCCCTGAATCCCAGCTGTCATGATTTAAGCCATGAAGTGATAGTCTCTGATTGTGAGGGCATGGAGGGAGCTCTGCCCTCCCCAACTTTCTGCACACTTCCATTCTGCTTCCTGTTTGGTCCAAAACCACCTTTTGGGGGGGTCTTCCCTACCTAGACAAAACTCTCTGTCCCACGTACCCTGGCCTTCTGAGTGAGCCCATGGTAATTATGCCATTTATCCTAACCTATCAGGGAAGCTAGTAGCTGTCCCTGACTCAGAGTCTCGAAAGTGGCCTCGAGCCAAGGATACTCACTCTGGACATTAGGACCGGTCATCCCTCTGTAGTCACTGTCTACATAATCAAGGACCAATTTCAACCATTCATCAGTGTTAGAATGGCCATACTTTGTGAGAAGTTGTCACATTTACATCACCACTCATTTCATTGCCTTCTGCCAGCCACATCCTTGAAGCTGAGGCTCAATGTCTTCTTACAGTGATTGTTTTTCCATCTTGTGCTTGGCTCATTCTGCTTGTAGAGGTTTCTGCTTCAAGAGAAGAGGTGAAATGTATGTGTGTGTGTGTGTGTGTGTGTGTGTGTACATGTTGGTACACATGTGTGCATGTGTGCATGGTACTGCACAGTAACTCCTGACCTATGGGGTGGCAATGACAGTAATACCAGACCTTGCTAAGATTGGGTGGACAACTTCAAGTTTAATCTGAACATTGATGGACACTGCTATAGATTAAATTGTGCTCTCCCCCAAATTCATGCTGAAGTCCTAACTCCCCATGGACATAGTGTCTTTAAGGAGATGATTAAGATTAAATGAAGTCATAGGAGTGGAGGCCCTATCCTCTGAGACTAGTGTAACCCTTATAAAGGAGGAAGAGACACCAGAGCTCACTCTTTACCATATGAGGACATAAAAGATGGCCATCAGCAAGCCAGGAAAAAAGGTCTCACCACCTTCATCTTGAACTCCCTACCCTTCATGACTGTGAGAAAATAAATGTCCATAGTTTAAGCTACTCAGTCTGTGGTACTTTGTTACAGCAGCCCCAAAGACTAAGATCCTCAGTCTATGGCAGTTGCCATAGATGGACCAAGGTGTACTCCCACAACAATTCAGCCTTACCTGCAGGTAAAATTTCACCGGCATTTCAGAAGCCTCCAGCTTCATTTACATGTGCCTCTGAGGACAATGTGTTCTGAAAATACACATTTCAAGCAGTACTCTTGTTTCCTGCACCAAGTTTGACACACAGAACCCAATATCTTAGCATGTGCCCTCGTGGTGTTAACACAGGACAACTCACTACTGAGATCATTCTCCCTCTTCCTGCATTGCAAACAGAGATTTCCAATCTGAAAAAAGGTGTGTGCTGCTTGTATGAAGGCAAGGTGCAGTCTGAGGTGGGTATATGCAGCCAACGTGTATGAGTCCCACACGAAACTCTTTCTCTGTTATTTCAGTGTAGAGTAAATACATTTCAACACAATAAGAATGAAATGCCACTGCACACATCTCCTGGGTTAGAAGAGGCAAATTACAGATGTTAAGTATTTGATTCCTCCTCAGAGATTAATTCTAGTCTGGCATCCTTGTTTTTTGTTTTGTTTTGTTTTTAATTAAAGGAGAAATACATCAATGTATGGTTGCCTTTCATCTGCCTCCAGCTGGGGACCTGGCTGGAGACCTGGCTTGCAACCCAGGTATGTGCCATGACTGGGATTGAACTGGCAACCCTTGGGTTCACAGGCCAGTGCTCAATCCACTGGCCACCAGCCAGGGTTGGCATCCTTATTTTAACCAATGAGGCAGAGCATTACTAAGTTCATTGCCTCCTGTGTTGGCGAGTCAGTGAGGAGAGATTTGGTGCTTTGATAGAATCTTTCTACTTTCCGGGGCTGTACAAAGTTGGGCTCCCCAACCCCTGCCCTATGACCTTGCTGTGGCCCATTCTTAACTAATATCTATCTATTGGCCTATTGACATCAACTTTCTGAAACTGAGAGGTTTTGCCCATGTAGACATTTCTCTTATTGAATTTATTCAAATTTTGATTATATTGATTGTTTTTCTTAAGCAAAGCTATGGGGATCAGGATGCAAATGTCTTGTGAAAAGTGGAAAGAGGATGCTTGGCTAAAGAAAGAACTACTGTAGCAAGACATAAGGTTCAAGTGTGAGGTGTGACCTGAGGAGTGAAAATATGGCCCTTACAAGTATAGGGGCCATGAGTCAGGGCAGTGCCAGGATGAAATGATTGTTCCTCCAGCAGAAGTGAAGGGGTTGAGACAAGTAAGGCTAACAAGAGAAGACTGGGTAGGAAATGTTGACATAAAGTCCAGCATAAGCTGTGAAATGCCTGAAATAGAGATGTGGCCAACAGTATAGGGAGTACAGGGAAATGTTTAATTGATTAAATGAATTATTATCTGATGGACCCAGGAAGTCTGGATTTAGGAAGTGAAAAAGGTACAAATGGTACCAAGAGTTCAAAATTTGCACAAAGACACATCCAGTGAAATAAATAAGCTGAGAGGAGAACAGACTCCCAGGGGATCTGGTAACAATTTGGTTTTACTCATCTGGAGTGGACAAGGATGGGGAACCTTTGACAGGAGGACTGCGTTCAGATGAAAGACACCCAGGACATGTGGAAGTGCATGTGACCACCTCTCAGGGATGGTTGAAATTCTAAGAACAAGTGAGAGCAGTGACACTATGAGGATGTGATTTTCCACAAGACACCGTGAGTGAGAAGCACCATCCCATTTCCACGGCACTGAGGTATCACCCACAGAGATTTGTTAAACTCTGTTTCAGTGCTTAATTTGTAGAATGGCTTCTACTTTTAGGGAAGCTAGTTACCAGAGAGGAAGCAGCAGCTCAGTACACTCTGGTTACGGTTTGCAGTGTCCACTTAACAGGCACAATCACCTTTAATTTAAAAATAAATGTGGTTGGTATAATTATCCCCATTTTAAAGATGAGAAATCTGGCATTTACAGAGGCAAAGGTTATTTTTATCACCTTGTAGGTGGTAACACTAGACACTACAATAACCTATCCCAAACTAATGGGCCCTCGTGTAGTAGGATGGTGTAAACTGCCAGTGTCTGTGCCATTTCGTAAAGTGTCACTTGCATGAAGCCTTGCATGTTTTTTAGAAGAGGAAGGGTGTGCAATGGGAATGAGAATGTGCCTCTGAAGGGCTGCCATTGCTGTTGTGAGTGTTAAAGCAGATGGGAATGACGAGTCAGGACATGACAGAGTGATCTGGTGCCCAGAAAACAGTGATCTGGTTTTAGTCTGAGTCACAATAGTTTGTTCAGCATGTGTGTGCACAGATGGCCTTCATCACAGACTTGCACACACAATTACCAATTGGTTCCTGGGAGCATGACCTCGGACAACTATTGGTTTGCACAGACATACCTTCTGTTATTGCCCAGAAAAGTTAAAAAATTGGCAATCTAGTTTTGCAGAAAACTACGCATAAGCATACGCCATAGCTGGGAGAGAAAGCGGAAGTCAAACATGTTATGGTACAAAAGTTCATGTGGAAGTCTGTTGGTATGTTTTCTATCTGTTATATAGAAAATAAAGTTGGGATATACCTTCACAATCACAAAAATGTACATGTATCAAAATCAGGATATAGTATTTGAAGGCTACCTGTGTACTTGGATCTTAAGATCACCAAGACACGGTAAGTACATACAACACTGTTAACCTGAAGATAAAGGTCAAAGTGAGAGGCAACAAGCACTTATTTGAAATTTTTAAAAAATAGCTATTTGGGAAGCACTCATTCAGGCTAAAATCCAAATAGTGTTATAATTAGGAGACACAGGCAAGGGGCATCTATGAGAAAGGAAAAGGGAATAACTGTTGCGGATAAGTTGACCGTTGTGATGCTAATTCTAAACAGTGTTTTTATTTTTCAGCCCACTAGTCATAATAGCTATCTTCTCATTATTTTTGCAAACAGTTCTTTGAGAAACAATATTGCCCTACACCTAAGGCAAAGTTTATTTTCCCTAATTTTAACCTTCCAAAGATTGAGGAGTAAGATGTGCAAGACAGTTTCTCTGGGATGGCAGCTCCCACCTCATTTTAATGTCTCCACAGTTTCCTTTTTGTTGTCTTGTTTTTTGAAGACTGTTGTCTTGCTAAGTGATTTTGAGATTTACAAGGAAAAGGTTTAAGTCATACCAAAAATTTCTCTAGGAAATAAACTGGAATGATAGCAAGAAAGAGACTGTCTAAACAAAGTGCCCATTAGCTATTCTGATATCTACCTCATATTAAAAATATCTTCAAAAAATTCAAGGAAGTCATTATTGGTCTTGAGATCTGAAGCCATGAAAAGACCTTGATTAAAGGTAATGTTTATTATGAATCCAATCAATTTTTTATGAGCTTTAAAAATGGAATCAGTAGCCACATAAGATAGTATAAAAGAGTGTCTATAACAATTGCCATTGACATTGACTCCTTGTTTTTTCATTTTTAAAGAGCGTACCAAGATGAGACCATTGTTAGAAATAAAAAATCATTGGGAATTGCTAATTAATTTAATTCTTTATTAAGTGAACATTTTAGAAGAATTGCATAAAATATTTAACCCTGCGGCTATTTAGCACAGTCAAAATGACAATGAAATAAGGTTAAAGCAAAAAAAAAAAAAAATAAGTCAATTTTATTAGATGTACACTTGAAAGCTGCAGAGGTCTTTCCAAAGTACTCAAAATAAACTGCCATTTCAGGCTCATGGTACTTAAGAAAAAAAACACAGTTCGTATTCTGTTTCCAGTTATGTAAATCTGGATTTTAAAAATATTTGTTCACTTTCTCTATGAAGTAAATGGACCAATATGTCTAGTGTTTGATAAAAATGAGGGTCATTAAAAAATACAATAATCTTGTAGAAAGCTTTTTTAATTAAAAATGTACCCCCCAAATACAATACAATTTTAATAAACTGATAAGATCTAAATTTCCATCTAATACTAATGTAATGCCTGTGTTTGCATTTCTGTGAGGCCAAGTCTTAAATGTCTGTGCTGTGGTAGATTGAAGGGCAACTCTGTTTTTTTCTTGTTTGTTTTTTCTTTTTGGTGGCGTTAAAATAAAGCAACAGTCAAGGAAAAATTGATGGAAACATAGATGGAGTTTTCAGAGAAGCTGGAACTGTCAATAACAGAGCATTAAGGAAAGATTTAGCATGTTGAGGTTAACATTAAACTATTTCTTATAGGCATATACCACTCTTGTGGCTGATGTAGGTGATTCTGGCTTGGAATGCAGTATTGTTGAAAGTTCTGTCAGGCTTGTGTGATGTGCTCGGTGTTGACCCCTCAGGCACCTGTGTCCCATGGATCCCATGGCATCAGTAACAGACCCGCAACTGAAAGCAGAATCTCTGGATAAAAAGGAGGATGTGAAGAGATAAATTGGAAGAGTAATAGAATCATAAGATGTTTTTGTTACTGTAGTGTTCTACTAAGATTTAAAAAGAGAAGATAATGGGGTAGTCAGCTTTTGCATTCCTTTGCATCAACTATTTGGAAGTCATTGTTGAAAGTGCAAGTTCCCTGAAGTCACCTTCTTGCTAAACTCTCAATTTCAGCCAGTTGGGTGAATGTGTGGTGAGGAGAGAGGAGTGCTGGGGGTGGCTTGTGTTGTGCAGTGGGTTATGGGAGGACTGACCTGCAATAAGAGAGAAGGGAGCCTGGGTTGTATCCAAGACTATGAGGAGGACAGTGGTTTGTGGAGCTGATTTCTGGTTCTCTGATTGGATCTTAGAGTTTAGTGGTCCCTAAGGACCCTGAGGGGTGGAAACCCTTGTTACTGGATTTCAATCTCTGGCAATCTCTGGCAAAGAGCTCTGGGCAAGAGAGGTGAAGACAGAGAGTCAGCTGTCATTATGAGGCCACTTGGGTAGAGCAAGACCAAATTCTCTATGATGGCCAAGGATCACATACTTGTTTCCTCAAGTCCTGGTGGGAGTGAGGCCCCTGATGCTTCCCCAGGAATCTGGGAAGGGGAGATATTGTCAAGAGTGTATGGATGGCATTTCCATCCACCTAGATACTGTAAGTTCATAACTAGACACTTTTTGTCCAAAATATTGAGACAAAAATTTGAGTGAACTTAACATATATACAAATATATCTGAAGATAAATATTTAGATACATATCTGTATGTATATAAAATGTACAAAGTTTAACTATACAACTCAATGGATATTATATAATATTCAGATAAAAAAATACAACTTTTCTGAAGCTTTAGGAGAATTTCCAGCTAATCAAAACACTATTACCCCTTACCCCTGGCAAGTATCCTTATTCTGGTCTTATCACTGTTTGGAGCTTCATGTAAATAAACCCATGCAATGTGTTCTCCTTTTTCTTTTTACCAAGGTCTGTCATTCCTGGTAGTTCATCCTTTTTACATTTATTTTACAAGTACAACAAAACGTATCTATTTACTCTACCGGTAAGGGCAAGTTTTGTTGTTTCTATGTTGGGTTGCCATGAATATGGTTGTATCAGACTGTGGTCCAGGCATATATTTGTTTCTTTTGACTTCTATTTAGGAGTGGGTTCTGTGGTTGGTATATGTTTACCTTTGGTGGATACCTCCAAGCCAAAGTTGTTGTGCTAATTTACAATACTATCCAAGAATGGGTAGGACTGTCATTCCCATCAACAATTAATATTTTTGGTCATGAATTTATTTTAACCATTTTGGTGGATGTGTATCTGTTAGTGTTTAATTTGCATTTCAGTGATATGCAATGACATGGAGCTTTTTACAACTTTTTTGCCATTTGGGTAGTCTCATTTTTGAAGTGTTTATGTCTTTTGATGATTAAATTTGGAATACTTTATTGGTTGATTTGCAAATGCTTCTTATATAACCTGGATGAGAATCGTTTGCTATATTATAAATGCCCTATCCTGGTCTATGGTTGCCTTTTCAGTCTCCTTAATTGAGGTTTCTCTTTTTTTTAAACAAAATTTCTTCATTTTAATGAAATACGAAGTGTCAGTTGTTTGTGGTTGTGTGTCCTGTTTAAAAAGTCTTGGCCTATCCCAAAGACATGACAGTAATATCCAATGATTTCCTCAAGAGTTTTTACTATATTGCTTTTCACAATCAGTTCTTTAATGCTTCCAAAAATTAATATTTGTATGAGGTCTGTCTGAAAGTATTGACCACACAAACTTTTAATTATATTGAGCTTAGCTTGATACTTTCAGGATAGACCTCATACTGTATGTAATATATTGTTCAGGGAAGGGGTCAATGTTCATTTTTTCTTTCATGGATATATTATATAGCTCTAGCATTATATATTAAGAAGAACATATTCTCTCCAGTGAAATGCATTAGTACCTCTTTCATGAGTCAAGTAATTTGCATATATGTGCCTATTTTGGGGCTCTCCATTCCATGCTGATAATCTATTGTCTGTTCCTGGGTAATATCTCCCTGATTGGTTTCTATAGCTTTAAAGTGAGCCTTAATCTGTGCTTGTACAAATTCATTAGCAGTTCTGTTCCTTCAGTTTGCATTTTATTCTAGATCCTCTATATTTCCATATACATTTTGACTCAGCCTTCTGAGATTTTTCTTATAATTGCATTGCCTATATTAAATAAATTTCATCAGTTTAGGGAAAATTGACTTCTGAATACCTCCAATTCAAGATTATGATGTATCTCCCCACTTTGTTAAATATTCTTTAACTTCTCATTAATGCTTTAGAGCATACACATATAGAGGTCTTGCACATATGATGTGACACTTCCCCCAAAATTATCTTCTATAGTATCTTTGACAAATTTCAGCAGCAAGCTTATGCTGGCCTCACAAAAGAAATTGTAAAGTGTTTCCTATTTCTTTATTTTCTGAAAGGGTTTGTATAAATGAGATATTATTCCCTTCATAAGTAAGTGGAAGAATTCAACAGTGAGGACATTTGTGCTTAAATAATTGTCCATTGTAATTTCTCTATTATGTGGTCAATAAAAAAAAAAAAGAATAGATGTAGGAATAATATTTTTCTATATTTTAATTTTATGTTGGTAAATTTGTTTATCTCCTCTAAGTTGTCAAGTTGATTAGTATAAATTAGGTCATCGTATACTTTTGTTCTTATTATGTTTCTAATATCTAAGAGATGTATAATGACCTCTTTTTTTCATCCCTTATACTGTTAATTTGATGTCTCACTTTAAAAAATCTATATAGTTATAATTTCTTGATTTTATTAATTTTTCCAAAAAGTCACATTTAAGTTTTAGTGTGTTTTTTTTTCTGTTGTATACCTATTTTCTATTTTCTTGACTTTATATCTTTTGTTCATTAATATTACTTCAGATTGTTTAGTTGGTAGCTTACATCATATATTTTATACTATTTCTTTTCTTTTCTTTTCTTTTTAAAAGATCTTATTTATTCATTTTCAGCAATAGGAGAAAGGATGAAGAAAGAGAGGAAAAGAAACATCAATGTATGAGAGAAACATCAATGGGTTGCCTCTGGAGCACCCCTAGCTGGGACCTGGCCTGCAACCCAGACATGTGCCCAGACTGGGAATCAAACTGATGCCATTTCAATGTGCAGGCCAACTCTCAATCCACTGAACCATGCAAGCCAGGGCATCATTTCTTTTCTTATATATGCACTTAAAACTGTAGATGTCTAAGTTTAGCATATCCAAAAAGTTTTAATAATGTTATACATTTAATATATTTCAAACTACTTTGAGTTTTCATCATGATTCCTTCTTTGATTCATTTGTTATGTAGAAGATTGTTGCTTAATTTCTAAATATTTGTGAATATCTCTGTTAAATTTAGTTGTTTATTTCTAGTTTATTTTTACTGTTTCAGATAGCAGAGCTCTATGCTTTTAATTCTTTGAAACATGTTGACCCTTTCTTTATAGCTGGAGAATGATCTGTTTTGGAAAACCTTCTTTAAGTACTTAAAATATTTTCCCTATAGTTGTTAAGCTTAGAGTGTGTATGAGTTAGGGCAAGTTGTTTTACTGTGTTATTCAAGTCTTCCTTTACACAAATATTTTTGTTGTTTTTTTCATTGTTGTATCAATTAATGAGGGAAGAGTGTTAAGATCTCCAATCAAAACAGTGTGTTTGCTTGTTTGTTTTTCTTTTTTTAGTTCTATCACTTTTTGTATTAAAAAATCCAAAGGTATACTTTAAGGACAGTAGAAATTTGAGATTGTTGTGTCTTCCACTGGTCTGATCTATTATCATCCAGAAATATGTTTACTTGTCTTTACTAACTTGGTTTCATAAAACCTCTTCTGTCTATTTTTTGTGATGCTATTCATTTTAGTAACATGTATTCATTTTGCTTAAGAGAAGTCTTCCTCTATTTTCAATGTCAATATAACTGTGTTTTTAATTTAAACTGCATTTTTAAAATCACATATATCTGCATCTCATTTCTTTTTGTCCAGAATGACCATTTTTTCTTTTAAAAATGGCTTAGTTCATTTATATTAAAATTAATCATTGATATCATTGAACTTAAATCTATTATGTCATTATTTCTTTTCTAATTTGACTATCTGTTTTTCCTTTATTTCTCCATTTTCAAATTCTTTTGGGTAAATTAAATACTTTTGTTCCATTTATTCTCCACATTACCTTTTAAGTTGTGGTCTTATACTACTTTTTCAGACCTTGCCCTAGAGATTTCAATATGCATCCCTGAGTTAGCTTTTCTTTTATAATATCTTGACCAATATAAATAACTTACAACCATTTAACATTATTTACCTATGCTTTCCCTTTTTCTGCTCATTTTTGAAATGATAGGCTTGAATAAGATAATATGAACTTAGATGGAGATCATTAAATGGATTTACGGTTCAGAGGAGCCTTTGGAGACTGGCTAGCTTTATTTTGGTCATAGTGGACCATCTAAACTACGTTACCTAGATTATGTCAGGTGTGAGCCAACCCATACTCTCTCCTCATTCTACAATAGCTCTCAAGCTCTTCATCCTTGATGTGCACTTTGTTGGGGATGGTTTTGACCTTGCTGACCCTGATTTGTTATGTTCATCACCCAAGAGCTCTAATGTGTTCTTAAAATGAATGTATCAGTGGGAAACTAAGGCCATTTGGTGGAGCTAGGTGACAAGTCTTTATCCATTCCTCAGACATTAGCCTTCCAAATATCAGCCACATACTGAGTATAGATCTGGGAAGTCAACCAACCTGTGACATCAGCAAAAGATGTTTGAGTTTGGCTTCTCTGAGAGACAAGCAATAATTCCCATTTTATTTCATTGGAAATGTAAAAAGAATAATTGAATAATGTTTTATTTGCCCAAGAACTACTTTTCCAACCCCATTATGTATGTATATATAATTCACTAAGATCTTTGCCATGTTTTACCTATTATTTCTTTTTTTCCCCTCCTGGAAAGTTACACAATTTATTTTTATAACATTTTAATGTAAAACTAACACCATATTGTAAGCAAGACTTCATAGTTTACATAATTTCCTTAGATTTATTGCTTGAGGTTCTGTGTATAAATCATAGCAATACCACAAATTAGAAATTGCTTCTCTACCTTGTCCATTATATTTATAGATAGGGTCATAATTACTAAAGTATTCATTTTCAAAGTCTTTTGGTTTGACTCCAATCTCATTCATTATGATTGCATTATTTCTTTAATGCTGCTTATTAGTTGGTGCCAGTCAATATTATGTGTTTGCTGTGTGGCAGCCAAGTTGTGTAATAGATAAAAAGTTATGTGAGTCACATTCTTTATGGGATAGACAGTTACCTATGAATGAAGTTAATTGAAGAATTTTTCATATATATTTTTATAATTTTATTTACTATGGCATAACAAGAAATAGCCCAGAAACTTAGACACATAGAGAACATTAATGACATCAGGAGGCCTCAATTCTCTCATTTAAAAATAAACTTACCTTAGGTCAAGGCTTTTAGTCTATGGTTTGCAGAGTCTTCAGTTTCCTTGGAGGTGACTGAAGGAAAGTCTCTCAGAATGTGGGACCTTTTCCTTACATGACTAAGAGTGGCTGTACTTTTATAAGTTCTTTGCTTGAGGCCCCCAAATATGTATTGGTGCCTGAAGAGTAAGAGTGAAGGGAAGGCACCTTGTTACATGAAAGAAGTGCTCCTTAATGCATTCACTAAGCCTTGCCTTTTGGGGAAACTAAAAGTACTGAGGCAATGTTCCCCATCTCAACAATTTCATGCTTTACAGAGGACAGGCATGAGAAACCTAATGCTGTGAGGTCGGCCAGGAGGAAGCAAGCAGAAGGTGGCACAGAGGAAGGATCCCAACTCTGCAGACCCATGGAGCTGAGGTCAGGGGAAGATGTAGGCCAATTTGTTCTTACCCTAAAGTAGCCTACCTGTATTATCTTTTTTTTTTTTTTTTAATCCAGAAGTTTCAATTAATGCATTTGGAAAGATATTGAGAGAAAGATGCCTAATAGATACTCATGAAAGAGGAGGAGGTGAAGGGAATGGGCCGATGGGAAGTAGGACAACTGAGAAAAATTTCCCAAAAAGCTTGTGTTCTCATAAGTGATACTGGCCAAAGTCTATGCATACCCACCTGGGCCAGCATTGAAGACCCAACCTTTCATAGCTCAGAGGTCACAGTGTGTCTGAACAGGTCAAGAATTTCCACCTCAGTCATGAAGCTAAATTTTGGTTGTGTGAGTTCAGCTAATATAAAATGAAAGATTAAGGCAGTAATCCAGACAATTCTGGTGAAGGTATGAGATATAAGATCTGCAGGTGTGTTTTGATATTAATCATCATCAGTCAAGCAAAAGTAGGAGGTATTTCTGTTTAATTCAAGCAGCTGCATTGCATTGATTTGGAAGCTCATTGAAAATGCTAACAGTAACCTATTCCTAGGGCCACTGCAGGTCTCTAAGGAGTATTATGCACTTAACACATGACAGGAGTGGGGACTCCTGGAGCTGGCAGCATAGGACCCTGTGCTTTCCTAACATCAAGGTGCCATCTCCCAGCAGTTTGTTGGCCATCTCTCTCTAACTTGCCCAGTAACAATAAAGAATCAATGTTTTTCACACCAAGCTGACCATCCTCTCTTCTGATCCTACCCCCTTCACCTCCCACCCTCCTATATTCTTAATCTTAGTTGAGTGGTATTGCTGTCCCCTTAGTCACCATCTTTGCTTTGCTTTTGTCAATGTCCAAACACAGACACTTATATATATGTATTACCAGCTGGTAAAGTTTTCTTCACTTTGCTTTTTGTATTTTGCTTTCGGTTCCAGTGTTGGTATCTTCCATCCTCAGGATCTCTGAAGTCCTCTTACACTGAGAAAACTCTATGGCTGGTTTCTCCCAGCCCATGGCTTCTTCTCCTTCCAACAGAGAGTTTGGTAGGAGAATATCACCAAAGTTCACTTTTTAGCACACCGATATCCTTATTATTTCTGTCCCAGAACTCCCTGCTTCAGGTCTTCAAGACTGCACATTTCCCAGAATCTCTCAGCACTTTCTCCTCCACTTCACTTGGAATGCCTGTCCTTCCACCTTTGCCCATCTATGTTCTCCCCATCAATTTCACCATAGTGGACATCCTTCCCAAAGGGCTTCTCCACATTCAGTCCCAGGACATCTACCACCTACACACTCAGGCCCTGTATACAGAGTTCTATTCCACTTTTCACTTGAAAAATATAGCCTGTTGTCATGCCTTCCCTTTTCAGGGCTGAGAACATATATAGACAGACTATTCACCATATGTCCAAATCCACCAAAAGCTCTTCCAGCTTCTTCTGGAGAATTCTAACTTATTCTGCTTAACTAAATAGCAACATGAAAACAAAGATATTGGCATTTTATGACCACTGCAGCAGAATGGGTGCCTACTCTGTCAAGGAGTTGTGTTTAC
Organism: Noctilio leporinus; assembly: GCA_004026585.1. Lineage (NCBI taxonomy): Eukaryota > Metazoa > Chordata > Mammalia > Chiroptera > Noctilionidae > Noctilio > Noctilio leporinus. The sequence goes on from PVIW01000823.1 coordinate 219,106, forward strand.
ATTATATCGATTCAGGACCCATCCTTTGTTGCAGAGGCAGAGAAGAAACAGAATCTTCCAAAAGTCCTCAACTACCAACTGCTCTGACCTTCCCCTCAAGTGTATGATGGCCATGGTGCTAGGAAAACAAGGTGTTTATTTCACATAATGTCTGCATTTGCAAGAGGTGAAATTTGTTTGCTTATGTTGTATATGAATTCACCAGCCTTGCTTTAACTGACCTATTTCTATGTTGAAGATGGATATATGTATATATTGCATAGATTATAGATTCTTCTGTGAGTCTGAAAACATGAGATTTGGTTTACCTCTCCCATTGGAGGTATGCTTTACACAAAGATATAATCCTAGCAGATTTAAACCAAACACACTAAAGTCTGTGTATCCTCCTAACACTTACTCTAGACTGAAAGCAAAATCAGATGAAGTTAAACTTTTGGACTTTCTTAGTTCATTACCCCTAACAATAGTTCAATTCTTCTTGGGTAAATTTTTCCTTTATTTAATACATTTCATTATTTTTTCCTACCCATACTCTTTCCATTTAGATCATCCACAGTGATACCTCTTTCTTTTTCCTTCTCAGTGATAGCATTCTTGACTCTACTTCACATCATCTTTGTTCTGGTGAATGATGTGAGTGACAGTCTTCTATCAGGTCTATGTGTGTCAAAGTCTTCAGCATTTGGTTTCCCACTTGAGTCACCCTGTCTCTCTCTCTCTCCTTTTTTTTTTTTTTTTTTTAATTTAAACTTCCTAGGACTATTTTTTAGGCTATTTCTTATGTTCTCCTCTGTGGCAATAGTAACATCAATTTGTTTAGTGATTCTTGAATGTTCTTGTGTCACCCATCCTGAACACCTCTCAAGAATGCTTTTTATAAACAACGAACACTGAGGAGCTATCATTTGTGTGAATAAAGTAGAAAATATTGTATATGGTCTACAGATACATGACATTTATCCTGTATTCCAAAATTACATCTGTTAACCAGGGAACTATATTTTGTATCAGATGGAGTGGTTTTGTGACTCCCTGGATGGTGTGCCCTTATTGACCTAAGGGAAGGCTTCTTACCCTTGGCATTATTGACATTTGGGGCTGAATAATTCATTGTTTTGGGTGATTTTCCTGTATACTGTAGGATGTTTCACAGCATCCCCAGCCTCTACCCACTAGATTCAAGTAGCACCTTCCTCTCTTAAGTGTGACAAAACAAAAAGTCTCTGGATATCATCACATGTCCCATAGGAGGTTGGCAAAGTCTCCTCTGGTAGAGAACTGCTGATGTAAGACCGGGTACTAATTAAAGACATGTGTCCAGTGCTAATGTATGGAAAGAAGGACGTACAGAAATGAAAGGAATTTGGAGTCCAGCATGTTGACAACTGTGAGAATACATTAAATACATCACATGATTCTAATGCAAAAACATCCCTTTTGAGTGATTTTAGTATGTGTCTGCATAACAGCAATTTCAAAGGAAAGTAGCTTTGCTTGAAGTGAGAATTTATCCAAAGGTGAAATAAGAGGATCACATCCAACATTTGCCCTGGAAAGATTCAGAATTCTTTTTCTCTTGACAGTAGAGGTTTTTTTCTTCCTTTTAATTTTTTTTTCACTTTTGGTCCACCAGGAATATCTCAGATTCAAAATAAAGTATTGATATTCCACAAAAGACAAGTAAAAAGGACTAACGCTCAAGCTCTTGGTTGCAAATGTTGTGCTGAGAGATTTCCCAGAGTGCCGAGAAAAGGAAATTTTTTTTCTTTTTAGCAAAAAGTGCAAAAACCTCAGTTAACTTGCAGAAATAAAAGGAAGATTGGGACCTGTCTGTCACTTAAAAACAGTTGCAAGAAATCAGAAATCTATCACCAGAATGAGTTTTAGATAATTCATTCTGCTCCTCTTTGCTGGGACACGTTTCCCTGAATGTAGAAGCCTTGCCAGGTTTTTAGTGGCAGTCAGGGAAGGATGGTGCCTGTCCTTCCATAACAGGCATTGGCAGGTCCTCCCACAGAGCCGGCGATGAGTGTTGTGGGGCACAGCTGAAAACCAAATGGGCACTGTGCCTTCAGTTTTCCTGCTCATTGATGCTGCCTTCCTTTTAATTCAATACAGGAGGCAGAGAACCTGTTCTAAGAGCTACTCTTGTTCAGATCTGGGGTGAGGAAAAGATCCCTGCACACACAGGCTCAGTGGCATGGAATGGAATTATCTGGATCTTGAAAAGTGGCAGAACTCTGTCTCAGTGATGCCTGCCCTATGCAGCCCACCCCTTCCATCTGCAAATGACATTCTCATCATCTTTATCCCCAAACCACTGCCTTCAACATCCACTCTAATTCATAACATGAAGCCTTTCTCTCCTTAAAGAAATCTGTATTCCTGACCTGGCTGGGTGGCTGAGTTTGTTAGAGCATCATCCTAACATGCCAAGATTGTAGGTTTGATTCCCTGTCAGGACACGTAAGGGAAGCAACCAATGAATGCATAAATAAGAGGGATAACAAGTCATGTTTCTCTCTTTTCTTTTCTCTCTCCTCTCTCTCTCTCAAATTAGTATGTTTAAAAAAGAATATCTGTATTCATCTCCTTGGAAGGAGAAAACTCGGAGCTAAGCAAACATCTCCCAGTTGAACCAACTGCCCAGAATTTTACTTCTCCCACAATTGAATGTTAATTACATGGTCCTAGGCATTGACAGAATTTCTAACCACAGTGTGAAGTCTCACCCACCTGAGACAGAGGCTGTACATGAGCCACAGCTGTGCTGTTCCGCAACCCTCCTTCATATGGACTTGCTGATTTTTTTCCTGATGCTCTAGACTCTGAACACAGAGGAGCTATCTGGAGCCTGCAGTCACTCTTTAGCCCCTCACACCAGGCATAGTGCAGGGAGCCAAGCTGTTCCTCCAATTTGCTCACCCAGGTCTGGGAGTCTTGAGTAAGACAGCCCTCTGGTTTTTGCCCCTACAGAGTGTGAGACAATGGTGGCCTTCCTCACACAAGTGTACGTAGTAACCGCCAAACTGGAGAATATACGCTGGCATAAAACATGAAAGGCAGCTCTGAGCTAGCAAAAATAGTCATCCATATCAATACATCAATATGCAGTTCTAGAAAAGCAAGCCTGGAACCCTGGACCCAAGTTGGGCACCCAGTAATCATAGGAAAGTAGAAAGTTTCAGGGCTGAGCCTGGCTTGCCTTTGTTCAAATATTATTCAGCAAATATTTGCTGACCACTATGATGTGTGCTGTGAAAACTTTGGGGGAACATAAAGATTAAAGGACACTGTTATCAGGATGCTCAAAGGTTACTAATCAAACATTTGTAGGTAATATAGCCTGTGTTTTGCTAGGGCATGGCATAGCCAAGCCAGCTGGCTGAGGGCTCATAAGGAAGAGAACTAACCCAACTTGGGGGGAGAAGTCTGAAATGAAGGTGTCAAGGAAGGTGGGTGGAGGAGATCAGGTCAGAATCAATCTCATTTGCTGACTGAGTATTTTCTCAAAAAGTTTAAATACAGCAAATTCTATGAGTATATTTGAGCCCGTGTTCCCCTGTCCCAGCTCCCCATTTGAGTGCCCTGCAGAGGGCTTGCCCAGAAGGCGCTGGGACCTTGCAGCCTCACTGGAACCAGGGCCAAGGGCTTTTAGAGTGGAGAATCCTTACAGTGGCCGATGAGGGTCTTTAGCAGCAGTCCCTGGCTGACGTGTCCTATACGTGAGGCTGGTAATCAAGCATGAACAAGCACCTGCATCCATGCTGCTCCTCAGCAGCTGTTGAAGATCTATGAGCAGTACCAGCGAAAGCCCGTGCACCTGACTCCTTCATCAACAACTGAGCTCCCACCAGCATTACCTGACAAAGCTTAGCCCCCTCCTGGCAGGTGCCTTCAAAATCTCACCTGTGGAGTAGATAGACCTCATTCTCTTTTAGAGAATAGTCTTCTTTATACATTGAACTTGATGATTTTTGCCAACATGTGATCCATTTACCAAAGGCTGTGTTTCTTCCTTTAACTCCCACAGGTACTCATCAGACATGATTGGCTGGTTGACTTCCCTGGCCAGACTACCCTGGACAGATGGTGGGTTCATCACAGTCCAATGTCACTCCTGCTCTCTGGCCATGTGTTGTCCATGTAGGTCCTCTAGTAGCAACACCACGTTCTGACTTTATATCACTTTACACATGTTCTTAAACAACTTTAAAGATTTCTCTTAACAAGGCTCTATCCAGATCACTTCTTCCAGTGTCTGAGGAAGCCTCCAGACACCTGCATGTAGGCCGCTTCCATTAAGCCTGGGGCTGGCAGGTGACCCACCACACTGGGGTCTGATTACACCCTAGGCCTTGGCTCATCTCCCATCTGAGAACAAAGCTTTGTGCTTTCAGCCTCAGCTTTCCTTTCTATAGAACATTTGGAGACACTCCGTCATTCATTCTCAAAATATCCTGAGGCACAGGTCACTGTAATTGGCCAAGGTCACAGAGGGATGTGCCAGGTGATGGGAGGTGAAATGACTTAGCCCAAATCATCCAAAGCGCGTATGGATGCTGCAGTAGCAATCTGTCCCCTGAATTGCATCATGCTCCCAGAATAAGTATTCCTGGTGAGTTTTCTTGCCTTCCTCCTTCCCACCTGGGGCTGGCTCCTCTCCAGCCTGTAAGGTTCCTTTGCCCCCACTCTGCTTTTCATCCTTCTTTAATAAGGGAAAAATGAAAAGCAGGAATTGGCTGTGCACAGGCCTTGGGTTAGCTTTGCTCAGAGCCTTATTTTGTAACATCTTCGCTCTGGGCGCTGTAATTGCAGAGGCACTTACTACCTCCCATTTATAACTATTATTAATTTAAGATCTACATGCTAAGTGCAAGCAGGGAATGGTCCAGATCATTATCAATATCCTAACACCCACAGAAAAATTAGTCAGGCACCTCCAGCTATCAATCCTGACTCGAGGAGATATTTGTTGCTGGCAAAGATGATCCTGATGTAATGGAAGCATTTAATGTAGAAAATGTTGTTCTATTTCTCTTCTTGATAGCACCAGACAACCGGGGCATCGAGGTCGGAGAGAGAAGCTGCAGGAGAAGGCTGCCCAGGAAAAGCAATATGTTTGCTAGGCTGATCAATAAGAAGACTAACTTAACCAGGTAGAAGACTTATCAATCTTCTTATTGATCAGTTCAGCAAACATATTAGTGTGCTGGTATGGCCTTCTAGGGCTGCCGGGCAGCGCTTCATCAGGTCTGCGGTGGATGAGCTATCTCTGACGTCGGCCATGGGACCTCTTGCTTACAGCACAGGCAGCAATGGAAAAGGTGACCTCTCTCCTCTTTCTGTGCACCGTTGTCCCCAGAGAAGGGGGCAGATGGAGAAATTCAGGTAGGATCACATAGGAGGTTATTATGCGCTGATTTCAAATTTAATCAACAAGCTCTTGTTAGGCATTCCTGTGACTCTTCATTTAAAAAGTAATAGGAAAAAAAAGCATAATGTAAGCTTTTATTTGTTGAATATTTAGTGAAAGCTCAAAGAAAATTATTTTAAGTATCCCCGTTTGTGGGAGACCCAGTTGCAATCATTTAATGCTTCTTATACCCCAGTACTGAGACATAGATTAATGTTCATCTTCAGACTAGGTGTAAACACGTTCATATCTTACCACTTAGAGAAAGCTATGCTTTGAAATTTTTTGGACAAATGTCAAATACTTTATTTTGAATCACTGGCATGAAATAATAAACAGGTTTTGAAGTGATATTTATGTAACTTTAAAAATTGTATTCATTTATTCAGTAAATATTTACCATACATGAAACCTAAATCCTTCAGATGCTGACATGAGACTCCTCTCTCCTGTGCCGCTTTGCTTTGGTGACCCCTGCCCCCTAAGAGGGAGGGGGAGCAGCAGGATTAGGTGACATCATCACCAGGGCAGCTTCTTTTCTCTGTTCTCGCTCATGGCATGAAGGAAATGGCAAATCCTAAGCTTAATTATTCACAATTAATATTATCTACAACTTGAGCAATTTTATTATAAAACTAAATTCCCTTCCTAGCTAATTCCATAATTGTTTGCCTCATTTCATAAAGGATAAATACTTGGCCCAAGATCAGTTGCATCTTACTTCCCTTCAGAATCTTTGGAACTGAAGTTCCGTTCCAGAGGGACTCAGACACAGTCACCTCTTCAAGAATTAGGACAGGATAAATGCAGAGGGTTCTTTCAGGGTAAAAAGTGCTGAGCTGTGAGGGAAAAAGGGAAACTGTTCTATTTTCCAGAGGCACTCTTGCTTGGTCCATCTTAGGAATTCCTGTGAAAAATCCTGAAGAGTCAAGTGACAAAATCTCAACTGTGATGCTGTGGAAAGGACACTAAACAGGGACAGGACAATGACCTGAGACATTTTTTTATCTCCTATAATTTCATAGGTTTAAACAAAACAAAAGAGCAGATTGTCATTCAAAATATTTCTGAAAATCTTCATATCTTGTCATGAATTAGGACTGGAAGATGAAAGTACATATTCTCTGCCTTCAAGAAACTTGGCATCTATAAAGACAGTAGACAAATGTTGCCATGTTCATTTGGGGGACCATCTTTAAGGTATATTGCTTCTCCTCCGCCTAGGTGTAGGGACCATAACACACCTGCCCGTTAGCGCATTTCCCTATGGGGAACATGACTTACATGGCTTCCACCAGCTGTTGAAAAGCAGGGTGGCAATCACCTTTTTTCTAGAGAAAGGGAAAAGGAGAATTGTAACTAGTGTCTGACTTAGGGAAATCTACCTTGTGATGTGCAAAGCTCCATAGGGGGATGACTCTGAAGTCTGCAGTGATGGTGGAGACTGGTTCATCTTGGCACAGCATGCCCATCACATGATAACAGGGCTGCAATTCATCTCTGGTTGGAGATCAGTCCTTAGCATACATGTGGGCTGTGAACTCTGAAACCTGGGTGGGCCTCCATGAGCAGTAAGCAGTTTTAGGACATGCCAGAACAGGTACATGAGCAATAGGACTTTCTTTGGTTTCTTGTATCAGGAATTATGATTTAGTTTTTATCTAGAGATTTGGAACTTAGGAATATTTGGGTAAAACACATCGTTTTGAGGTTTCCTGACTGAATCTAATAATTTTTAAAAGCTGATGATAGAGCAAAATTTCTAGCAAAGGAAGTTGTGACCTTAAATCACTAAAGATTGTTTATAAAGGGTGGTCTATTTTTTTTTTTTAACTTTATTGTTGTTTTCTAGTTACATCCATCCCCTTTTTATTCCCCTCTGTCCCCTTCCCCACCCACCCACTCCCCCACAAAGTCAATCCCACTTGTTGTCCATGTCCATGGTTCTTCCATACTAGGTTCTTAACTAAACTGCTCCCCTTCTTTGCCTCTTCCCCCCGACACCCTCTTCCCCTTGCCCACTGAAGGCCTATTCACTATATTCATATATCTGGTTTTGTTTTGCTTATTGTTTGTTTTGTTCATTATTATCCTGTAATGGGTGAGATCATATGGTATTTGTCTTTCACTGACTGGCTTATTTCACTAAGCATAATACTTTCTAGTTCCATCCCTGTTGTTGCCAAGGTTAGGAGTTCCTTCTTTCTGCTTGTAAAGGGTGAAAATTTTTATTTCTAGGCTCCACCCCATACCTCATGAATAAAAACTCTAAGGCTGAGGTATAAAAATAGTATTCTTATGTTCCTTAAAACCTTGAGGATAATAAGTTTTCTTTAAATTGGTTGAATATTATCTACATTTAGATCTGTATTAGCTTATATATCACTTATGTATATAAAGTACATATTGTTATGAACCTGTTAATTTAAAACTATCTTCTTGGGAGTTATATGGAAATCGTGTCTTTAACTCATTACTGACCTGTGGTAAGTTCACAGTTATACTGTCAGACACTTCTCGTCGAGGGATGCTGGAGACTGAAGAATTCAAGTTATGACCCTCCAGCTTTGTATCACTTAAAATCATACCATGGTTTGTGCTCTGCTGTCCAGTGATCACAAACTCAGATGAAAGCTAATAAAATACCTGAGGTAACATGAGCCCACCTGTATCCATTGGCCTCTATGCAGAACTCATTCCATGGAGTGAAAATACCAATATGTCCTGGTTGGTATGTCTCTTGTGTTGGGTTTTTTTGGGAAATGGTGGGTGGCTGGGAGAGGCAGAGAGTTTAGCAATGCATGTACCTTGGGGGGGAAGTGCACTTAAGTCACATTAGGATGGCTTTTGAGAAATGAAAATTCTGCTTCCATTTGTAGGTTTGGACTTTCACACATACAGAGAATTCAGAGGAGGGTCCCCACGCATGAGACAGGTCAATTTCTGACATAAGGCATGGCTTTCCCATCACCAGAGTTTCCTCAGGTGGGCAGCCCTGCTGCTCTGGTCTCGGCCACTGTGCAGAGCAAATTGGGCAACTGCTTGTCTCCAGGCAAATTAAGCTTGGGTTGGCACGATGAAGGAAGTGACCTTTATGGATCCTTCTGAACCTAAGAGATTATGAGACTATTAAATGATGGATGGAAAAAAGTCAGATGTTATCGAAAAGCCAGTTTATATTGTGGCAAAGCCTCAAAGGTAAAACCAAAGGTTTAGAAACACCATCTCCAAACTACTTCTCATTGGGATACCAAACTTAACACAAGGTTTGTCTATAGCTCAGGAGACTTATTGCTGTCATTTCTAAAGAGGGAGACATCTTCCAACCTGCACTCAACCACCTATGTGCTGTCAGCCATGTTTTTGAGCTGCACACTGAACTTTCCCTCCTCCTTCCCCCTGGTCCCCTTTGGGGTCAACATCACACATTGATGGAATACCTAACTGCCAAAGAGGTAGCCTACAACCACAGAATGGGGTTTTTCTCTTTGCTCAGAGTTAATTGGCCATAAGGGGCCCAGATCTCTATCCTGCTCTCATTAGCACCAAGTTTTAAGTAAATGGGCTGACTCATATCCAGACCAAACGTCCTCATCAAACGACGAGATGAAAGTCATCTGCCTACCCATCTACTTACTGTTCATTAACATTTACATCATGATAGTGTGATGGGTGGGGCTCAGGGGGCTACCGGTCTGAGGGGAATGGGCTGGGAAGTTTCCAGGTTCCCACCAATCTGGTCCCTGCATCTGAATGAAGAGTCCGTGGTGCTCCAAGGAGTTACAGTGCCAAACAATGAAAAAGCCATTTGGTTGACACAATGCCATTGGTAAAAGACAAATTGCAACCCCAGAAACATTAACTGATGGGGAAACAATGAAAGCTGACCCACAGAGCCTGTCAGGACACAGAACAGCTCACTTCCAGTGCCTGTGTGGGTGATTTGGAGGGACTGAGCAGCAGGCCCCACGGAGGAGCTGGATTTGAATGGGGCAAGAGCTCATGCTTGAGTTCATTTACTCTGTCCTTCCTTGCTTCTTTTTACTTAGGGCACTCAAAGTGCTGGAGGGCAAGTTGATACAGGAGATGAAGCCAGAGGGACCAGGTTTCTAGGAGAGCCTGAGCTGGTGGGCTAGGAAGTTGTCCTTACATTCTTCTTGCAAATCATGACATTTTCTTGGTCTAGGAAGATCACACTTCTAAACATTGAGAAATTTAGTAATATTCTAGACACTTAGAGAACCAGCATTAAGAAAAGACTGCAATGCTATTCATCTGCTAGAGTATGAGTCAGGAGGAAGTTCTTCATGGCCATATCCTGCAATTGTATCATTCCATATCTCAGCTTCAGGGAAAGTGATCTCAGATGTTCCCAGATGTTAACCAGCTGCTCTGTCTGGACAAAGCTTCTTCCTCACACTCTTTTGTTTATAGAATAATGAGAATTCTAACAATCAAGTCAGGCATTAGGGAAGTTATAAATAAGCTACTGTTTTAAAAACACGTCAAACCATTTTAATGCAAATTTATACATTAGGAATGGAAAACAAAAGAGTATACCATTAGAAAGTATTATGTTTTTCCTTAGTAAATAAAACATCGGTTCAGAGATAATATGCATCCCTTATTTAGAAGATATGAGAAATATAAGGCAAAACTAAGCAAACAGTATTTTTAGTGAGTGAATAATGAGGCCTTAGTTTATAGAGAATAACATTAGTTTATTTATTTATTTATTATTTATTTAAATTGGGCTATTTGTAAAATAGGACATCAATTATATTTTATGATTACAAATATAATCAAGGAATTCTTCAATCATGGACAAAAATGTTTTAATAATGTGCAAAGAATTTTATGCCACTAGTGTTATGGATTGTCTACAATGTGGTTGTTAGACATTGCTCTGCTCTGGATATGGGGGTGCAGCCATAAAAAAAAAATAGTTACTTCCCCCCATCTCTCGTCTTCTGGGACTTACATCCAAATGAGAGAATTGTAAGAGGAAACTCTCCTGGTGTGCTCCTATTGCACTAAGAACTTCACATGAAGTAACTTATTAATGCAAGCAGTCCTTCATTAACCCTAGCTTTCAGATGAGAAACTGGCACAGGGACATAAATAACTTGCCTAGAATAATGCTTAGTCTGCCTTTAATGCTGATGCTCCTTTGTTTAGTTAACAAATATTAATTGAGTGTTGGCTATGTGCTAGCCACTGTCTTAGATGGTGGAGATACCCAGTGAATTAGACAATGATTCTAGCCCTAATAATGGGTCTTACAGCCACTACCCAGCACAGTCCCTACCATGGTGACATCAACACAGCAGGTTCTTTGTCTTACGCATGAAGATGGATCCTAACACAGGGGTAAAGTGCAGCTCTGGCAACCAAATTGCAATTAAGACATTGATATTGTGCAATGACTTCAGCTTCAGGTGTTCCTTTACCTTACTGATAAAACCCCTATGATTATGTAGACTATATTAGAAGATTCTAATGTACCAAAGAGCTCAGCCTTCTTCACAATAGCAAACTAGAAAGTTTATGAGAAGCTCATCTCTCTGCCCCATGAGGAGGTAAGAAATTAATAACTTCAAAAGTGGGAGTCTGCTTCATGAGATGGTAGACTGAATAATACTCCCCAAAGAGACCTACATTGTGATCCCTGAACCTGTGAATATATTATGTCACATGGCAAGGGGTGGGTAAGTTTACAGATGAAATTAAGGTTGCTTATCATCTAACCTTGAGGCAGGGAAATTATCCTGGGTTATCCAAGTAGGCCTAGCATAATCAAAAGGGTCTTTATTATTAAGTGAGGGAGGCAGGGAGGCAGAATCAGAGAAGGAGAGGTTGAAGTGATGGGATTTCTGGCTTTAAAGATGGTAAGGGGTCATGAGTCAAGAAATATTGGTACCATAGTCTGGAAGTTTGTGTTCCTTCAAAACTGAACTCTGGAAATCCTGCCCCACAAGGTGATGGCATTAGGAGGTGGATTCTTCTGAAAGTAATTAGGTCATAAGCATGGGATCAGTACTTCTATAAAAGACCTGAGAGAGCTCCTTTTCCCTTTCCACCATGTGAAGATACAAGAAGTCTGCAAAACAGACTTGAAAAGGGCCCTCACTTGACCACAATGGCACCCTGATCTTAGACTTCCAGTCTCCAAAACCGTAATCATTTTTTTTACTTATTTTTTTTTTAATAAGCCATCCAGCCTGTGGTATTTGTTGTAACATTCTAGACAGATGAACATGGTGCATTACCTCTAGAAGCTGGAGAAGTCAAAGAAACGCCTTCTTCTTCTTATGGTCACCAGAAAGGAACGCAGGCCTGCCAACATTTTAGCCCAGTGAAACCCATTTCAGGCTTGGGAGGAGCTCCAGAGCTGTAAGATATTAAATCTACATTGTTTGAAGCCACTGAGTTTGTAGCCACTGCTTAGCGCAGAAACAGGAAACTAATAAGTGAGGCAGGTGGCTTCCACCCAAGCTTATGGCAACACATTTTCCATATTTCCTTAAAACCCATGATGACTGTGCTTCCCCTTGCATACTTTGTTCCATGTATTCTTGGCTGTACTTTCCTCTTTAAGAGTTTAAAGTATATTTGCTTCTGTTCTCATCTATCAACTCCCCTTACTACTGTCAATAAGCTGCATAGACATCGACTCTGTGAAAACAATCATACCTTCACTCTATAAGTCAGCTCTCAAGTAATTGCTAACACAACCGATTAAAAGAACTCTTAGATGTTTCCTGTGGAACTAACAGACTGTGGCAGGTGTATACATCTCTGATACCCTTAGGAACCCTGTCTCCCAAAGCAGAGTCTCTAGAGAAAATACGTTCCAGGTGTACTCATCACATCGGGTGGGAGAGGCCTCTGGAAACAGTGATCCGACCCATAGAACTGCACAGCTGAGGTGGCTGCCAAAGATTTGCCTTCCACTTTGGCTAAAACAACAAACCAGTTGAAACCCTCAGCCCAAGTACTTAAGGATAATACCACAGTCTTGACATCTCTTTTAGCAGACTGAAGGGTAATTTAAACCATCACTACCACTTCATGTTGTCCCTGGATTAATGTATAATCTCTCCCTCATTTTAATACTTACAGTATTTTAATATCTGATGAATACATCTGGATGGTTATTGCTCTATCAGATAATTCAGGAAATAATTTAAGACCAAATCCAGGTAAAATCACGCTGAGGAGTATGGAAACTGAAACCCTAGCAATTTCTGATGAAATATCCTCTTCAAGGAAAATCAACAACAGTGGTGCAGGTCTGGCCAGTTCTTGGTGATGACTGGAAAGACCCAAAAGGAGAGGCTGGCAACAGAAAAAGAATTTCATCCGGCACTCCAGGAAAAGAGGCACCTTTATAGCACAGTGATAGAAGTGCTGTCATCCCAGGTACACAGTTCCACAAATGCACCCCAGATCCTGTTTAAGCCCTTGTCATCAAGCAGCAATGCCTTGGGACCAGTAAACACTCTTCCAAAGGCCAGTCCACCAGTAACAACTTCTTACTTCTAAGTATCAGCCAGCCAGTTAGAACCTAACCCAATAAAGGGCCTCTGAGGATAAGCCCATTCACTGGACGACTCGCTCCCTGCGGGTTCTGTCGATCTGCAATCCCCCGAAAGCCACACTGTGAAGATGTCAATGCACTTTGCTTAGGGTACCTGTGTTTAAGAGGCTCTCTCTTGCTTAGGGAATGAAGTTGGCTTTGTGTTCTAGCTACCAAGTGGGGTCTGTTCCTCCACAGCTAAAACCCAGGACAGGTCTGCTGACTCTTGTCCTTTCACAGAACAAAAACTGATGTAAATCTGTGAACCAAGGAGCTAAAAAGAAAATAAATCAGAAATTAGAAAAAAAATAAGGTAATGATTACAATACAACTCAGTTACTTAAATGTTGAACTAGCATGAAGTTCAATATTTTTAGTTGAACGTTAAGGAAACAAAATTCTGTAACTGTATGTATACTTATATAGACTTTAATCATAAAGTCCTGAAAAAAAGTATGACATTTGTTATTTTCCATCCTCAACCTAAGAACCTAGTGGTAAGATTACTATGCCAAAGTTCAATATGGCTTTGGACAAATTTTGATTATTTATATATTCTTTAAGAAACAAGTTTTACATTTACACTTCCTTTTTCGGTGACTGAGCACAGACTTGGCTAGTTCCTTAGGTCTCAGGGTACTGTGCTGGAAGGGATATGAACAAGGGCTGGATTTGCTGACCTGAGTAACACATAGTCAGTAGGAAAATATTTTTAAGCAATTTTCAGCCTATATTATGTGCTGCACACATAATGGAAACATCAGAATATATCTGATCAGAGTACCTTCTTCTACCGTGGTCTAGCTAGAGTATCAATATTCTAACTTCTTTGTACCTGCAAGTCAAGTGATTTATGTAACCTAGAAGCATTAGGGCAAAAGAGATGCTATTAAGAAATAAGGTAATTGTTTTGGCTGGTGGCACAGTGGATAAGGCACCAGCTTGTGAACCCAAAGATCACTGGTTTGATTCCCAGCCAGGGCACATAACCAGGTGGCAAGCCAGGTCTCCAGCCAGGTCCATAACTGAAGGCAGGTGAAAAAGGCAACCATATATTGATGTCTCTCTCCCTCTCTGCCTCTCTCCCTTCCTCTCTCTCTAAAAATAATAAATAAAACCTTAAAAATAAAAGAAATATGGTAAGCCGTGGGAAGGTCGTTCAGTTGGTTGGAGCATCAGTCTACACATAGGAAGGTTGAGGGTTCAGTTCCCAGTCAGGGCACATAAATAGGTTGTGGGTTTAATCCCTGATCCCCTGTGCAGGAGACAACTGATTGATGTTTTTCTCTCACATCAACATTTTTCTCTCACTCTCTCTTTCTCTTCCTCTCCCTCTAAAAGCAACTTGAAAAACAGGAAAGAAGTAGGGTAAAATTCTGTTACAAGTATGGGCAATTTTTTAAAGTTTGCAACTGTGCATGCATTAAAATGCAAAAATATATATATTTTAAGCTGAATGGATTTTCACTTATTTAAATAGTACAACTGATTGAGTGATTTATTTGAGTTAATGGTGTCAACATTAGTTTTTTTTCTTTAGTGAAGAGAACAGTATTACAGAAATCTAACGATCTTTCAAATCGATGTGATTCTCCCAGCAATTAGATCTTCCTGCATTGTTCCCTTCTGATTGAACTTTAGTATCAGCCTTGAATTCCTCTGTTACAAAAAATGATTTTGTGAACCCAAATTATAGAATATGGCTATCAATATGGAAAATAAAATAAGCAATAAACATCACACAGATTAAAGAAAGCAGAAAATCCTCTTTACATTTTCAAATCAAATATGATACAAAGTAGGCAATTGTCATATTTTATGTCTCATGAAAAGTATTATCACCTTCTAATTATATTTATCCAAAAGCCAACATAATTCCTGACTCAAAGGCCTTAGATGGGGCTGGAGTTTAAAGGCACGGTGAGGCATTTCAGTGGTCATTAGTAAGTGCCAACTGTGTATGAGTTTACCCACTTGGAACCTTTGCTTTGTTGGTGGGACATACACACTCCTGCAAGCTGGGGGCAGCTGGCTGCTGGCTAAGGCAGGGGGTGTGAGTATGTCTGAATCTCAGAGCAGGGGACTGAAGGGGCTCCATGACCTGCACAGGAGACAATAAGAGGGAGTCAAAAAGGACAAGTGTCTTGCTGAGGTTTCAACCCATCCATGGGATGGCCTTGGGCTGTGACCCCAGGGATGATTCAATCTTTCAGGGAACAAAGTGTACATTCACTGTCTCCTGAGTAGGGTCATTGGTGTCTAGTCCCTGGGTCACTTGGGAATTTGTGCCTTTCTGCCCCATCTTCCTAGCCTCTTCCGTGCTCACAGCCTCACCTGAGGACAGGTGGCAATTTAAGAGAAAGCAGAATCCTTTTTTTAGAAGGTGCTGCAGTGCCTGGTGTCACTGCATTGGCACCGCATGTTCATAGACCTCAAGCCCCTCTCTTCCTGTTTGTCCCTGTGTCCACTGATGATGCTCTCCTACAGCCACACCACTTGCTAAGACAACAAAATTACTTGACAAACCTTTATACTAAAATGCATTCAGATTGATCAGAGATCTGTAAGACCTGAAGTTGTAAAATTCCTAGAAGAAAACCTAGGGAAAAGAGCTCCTGAACATGAGTCTTCACAGTGACTTTTTGGATAGCACACCAAAACACAAGCAAGAAAAACCTAAACAAGTCGGATTCCATAAAACTAAAGAGCTTTGCACAGCAAAGAAAACATTCAATAAGTTGAAAAGGCAACCAAAAGAATGAGATCAGATTTTTGTAAACAATATATCTGATAAAGGATTAATATCCAAAAAAATATAAGGAATTCATACCACTTGATAGCCCAAAAAAGAAATAATATAATTAAAAATGGGCAGGGACCTGAACATATATTTTTTTTTTTTTTTAACAAAGAAGACATACAAATGTCCAACAGATATATGAAAAGATGCCCACCTCATACTTGTCAGGGATGCTATTATAAAAAGAGATAACAAATGGTGACAAGGATGTGGAGCTAAGGGAACACTGGTACACTGTTAGTGGGACTGTGAAGTGGTACAGCTATTATGGAAAACAGTATGGAGTTCCTCAGAATATTAAAAATTGAACTATGTGTGATCTAGCAATTCCACTTCTGAGTATACAAGGTCTGTCCCTAACATATAGAGTGCAAACTATTTTAATTATATTGACACATTCACTTGATACTTTTGGGACAGACTTTCGTATAGCCAAAGTAATTAAAAATAGTATATTGTAGATATATCTGCACTCCCATGTACATTGCAGAATTATTCATAATAGCCAAGATGAGACAACAACCTTGGACATCAACAAATGACTACATTAAGAAGATTATAGTCATCTTCATATATATTTCATATATATATGTATATATTTCATATACATTTATGAAATATCAGCCATGAAAGAAAAGAAATCCTGCCAGTTGCAACAACATGGATGAAACTTGAGGTCATTATGCTAAGTTAGACATAAAAAAAATGTATACTATATGATTTCACTTATATGTGGACTCTAAAAAAAGTCAAACTAGTAAAAATAGAGACTAGAATAGTAGCTACCAGAGACAGGGAGGTGGGGGATATGATAAGATGTTATTTAAGGATAGAAACTTGAAACTACTAGATAAACAAGTCCTGGAATCTAATGTATAGCTTAGTAATTATAGTCACCAACATTGTGTTATAAACACTAGACCTTAACTGTTTTTGCAAAAACACAAAGGGATAATTAATTATGTGATATGATAGAAAAGTTAACTGATCATCATATTGCAATGTATAAAAGTACCAAACCAACACCTTATACATCTTAAACTCAGTGTTGTGCCAATTATATTTCAATAATAAATAAATAAATAAATAAAATGCAGAAGATATAATTTATAAGATAATATGTGTGGGAAAACATATATGTTCACCTTTTTAAAAAGATTTTATTTATTACTTTCAGAGAGAGAGGAAGGGGGAGAGGGACAGAGGCATCAATACACAGTTGCCTTTCACCTGCCTCCAACTAAGGACCTGGCTGGAGATCTGGTTTGCAACCTCATTATGTGCCCTGGCTGGGAATCGAACCAACGACCTTTAGGTTCTCAGGCTGGCACCTTACCCACTGAGCCACACCAGCCAGGACTTACATGTTCACTTTTAAGCCCTAGGAAAGTGCTAACTCTTACAGCCATGTACACCCACAGTCCAGGCTGGAAGGCTGTTCCTAGTACCAGGCTCATCTTTTTTCTGCTTCATAAATATCTCTGACTTCATCCATTTACCACAGCTCTGGGAAAATAGGAACTTTGATTATTAACTGGAATAAAAGAGCTTTCTCCAAAGTGGTTAAAATACTACTTGTAGTTGGAGGATGTAAATGCTGCTAATTAGGTCATCTCAGGTGGAAACCCTTTACTTAAAGACATATTTTGCCTACTCAAACACTGGTGGTAACAATACCTGGAATCTGGGTTTTGTTACTAGTAGATACATACGGAAATGCAAATATATGCTTCCGTAGCTCTAACGGTGGCTGGGCATCCATGTTTATCCTTACTCTCAGAAAGAAATAATAATGAAGAAATACAGAGAAAATGGATAGAGATAACTGGTGTCGGATAAGGAATTTGGTGCAAGAGAAACCCATGTCTGCCTGATGGGAAAGCCACCAAACTGCATCTGGGATGTGGCCAAACACAGTGGATTGCTTTTGAACCAAGCAATTAATAAAAGGAACTGACACTCATATTGATTCCATAAAGGTTATATAATTTAAGGTCCTCCGTCTTTATAAATAGATGTGTAAACGCCTTTAAATTGCATAACTGGGAAGAAACTACGTGGGAATATGCAACGAACAGATGGAAAAAATGGTCAAGGCTGCAGCTGGCACGTGCCGCACAGAGCTGGAGCACCAGCCCCCTACCCCTCTGGACCCTGTGTCAGCAACCTTTCAGCAGAAGGCAGGGTCATTTCCGTGCTTCTTGGAAACCTAGTCTTGAGGGGCCCAGATTGGAAATGTCACATCGTGCAAACGTGGTTGGCACGTTCAGAAGAGGTACTCTGACCCTGCTTAATGTGCAATAAAATACTCCAAAATCAGAGCAGCATTCTATCTTTGCATTGATTTTCTCCAGCCGTGTTTAAAATTATGTTGCCTATTAACTTGTTTGTACAAATAGACAAAGAAAATCCCCCAATCATGCCATGTGATCGAGGATTTATGGGGCCCTGGATAAATATTTCCTGTTAAAAAAAAATTCAAGCAACTTATAAATTGCCATTACAATGCACTAAGGCAATTTAACTCAATTTAGCAACTAAGTCAATGTTTAGCCAAGCCGTCAGGCGAGTGCCTTATTAAAATCCCGTGGCTCTGCAGTGTCTGAGGTGGAAAAAAGGTTAAACTGCGTCTCCACTACTGAAGGAGCTGAAGGATGTGGAGCCCAATTAAACCTTCAGCACTGCTTCGGCTCATAAACACTCGCTACTGACTCCCCCTGGACTGCCCGCCGGGCAGCTGAGAGGGGACCCGGCAAGAACCTTTCATGCCGTGTCCCAGCCTGGGGTCCGGCTGAGCCCTTCTGGGTGAGAGGCGAGTCGCTCCTTGTCTATTAATCATCATCTCACTCCCAGCACCTGGGACTGACTTCAACTCCCCCGGCTGCTATATTGACAATATTCCCTGTTGATTTCCTCATTTTCTCAGCCCAGTCTAGACTGACCTCTTTAAAATTCTTTATAAACGTCAGTAATTGCTGCATCCAACTTCAATTCATTACTTTCCCAGGCCTCATGTATTTTGATGATATGAAAGTTGACCACATTTACATGCAAATTGAAGTTTTATATTAATAAGGGCCAGTGAAAGGAGATCGCACAGTAATGCTCCATGATGACTTTTAAATACATTTGCCCATGTCTTGGCTGGCATTAGCATGGTCAGACCAGGAGGAAGTCATGTTGGTCTGATTGCAATTTTGTTTTCCAATTGAAAGTACAATTTCATCAGGTTTCCCTGTCATTTCTAATAATGACTTAAGTTTGCCTGCTAAATTGCAGAATTTCTCTCCAGCCTTCAGATAGGCTGGGAACAGGTGAGGCACCAGCTACTTCTGCATGAAGTGGTTCACCGTGGCCACAGGCGCTCATCAGCCCACCTTCTGCTTTGATGGTGGAAGCAAGTCCACCCAGAAAAGATTGATTATCTTAAGCACATGAACTTTAATTCTAAAAGTCTGAGAGCCCAACCCCACTTTGTTTGCTAATCTACCTCTTAGTATCATGATTAGGGCAAGTTTGGTGGTTCCATTAGGATACATAGACAGCATTTGTTGTATTCTGGAGCATTGATGGGATTATTTTCTTCCCTCAAAGTGAATTACATTTATAAATCCAAGATAATGTGATGTATCCATGTCATGAATAAGACTATGTGATCCAGGAGCCCACCAGAAACAGACACTCAATAGGAACATTTTTCTGACCCCTCGCCCCACTCCACTGTTAAACTGCACATGGATGGTGTGCCAACAACAAACCCAAAGAAGCAAGAGGCTGAAAGGAAGCTACTGATAAAATCCTTACAGAGCGGAGGAAGCTAAACGACAAGGATGTCTTAAAGAACTGATGTGCATTGATCCTTGTGACTGTAAACATCATTCAGCTTCCCCCGACTCAATTGGCACCACTGTAAGTTGAGAGTGTGACTTCCGTGCACCTATGAATTTCCCTCAGTTCCACTATTTTACGAGGAAGCCAGCATTTGCTTCTTGTGAATGATGATGTCAGCACAAGGTAATATTTTGGGTAGAAAATTTACCTTTGTTATCAGATTTGTCCTCCATTAAATAGGCTCCATTTATGTCACCTGATTTAGAAAAGGCAATGACCTGTTAGTCAACAAGTTTTTACTTCATTTAACTTTTATCTGATTTGTTTTATCTCTGAGTAGATAAAACAATGTTGGCAGATTGAGGATGAGAAAGACCCTAGAGTATATAATAGGATTCTATTGTCTCTGACCAGTCCAGCGTTTATACAGAGAATTGTCAAAATCAACACAGTCTATTCTCAATTACTCACTTTGGCAGCCTGAAGGCAAACTTTATGCATTGTATAAATAACTTGGGGGTTCACAAAGAACTAATGACATGTTCAAACAATGGTTATGTAAAAACAGAGACAGAGTTGCTTGTCAGTTGTCTGGCTTCTGGTTTCAGAGTCATGTTAGTCAATATGTATGGTGTTGTTTATTTTTGTCAAACCTAATAATTACAGAAAATCCTAGAGAAAATACGAGGTAAGTTGTACTGTGGCAATGACACTTGATCTGGGGAAAGATGGGGCCTTTCTGGTTCCCTGGATGGAGTGGAAACTTGATTTGCTCTGACAGGTGATGATTGATGACAAGTGCTTGATAATATAATAAGTGAGTGAAATACCCACCCTACTGCTATGTGGACAAGTATCTTTTGTGTGGTCCTAATTTTTGCTTTGGTTCACTAACTTTGATAATTTTCTGAAAGCTGTGAATTCTCTCTCCAGGAAAAAAGTTTAAAAAACAACAACAACAAACAAACAAACAAACAAAAAGATTCAAACTCACAAACCTGGTAACTTTTACATTGCATGAGGTAGATAGATTAATGGCCCACCAGAAAATACCTACATCCTCATTCAGGCACCTGAGACTGGTACGGGGCAAAGGAGAGTAAATGTTTGGGATTGAATTAAGGTGATTAATTAGTTGTAGGTGATTATCACAGACCTTGAGATAAGGAGATGACCCTGGATTATCTGCTGGCTCCAATGTCATCAAAAAAGTAATTAAAAGTGGAAGAAAAGGCAAAAGAGAGAAAAACAGATATAAGAACAGAAGCAAGCCAGAATAATGCAATTTGACAAAGATGTAGCTGATTTTGGCTGCAGAGGAAGGGGCCACCAGCCCAGGAATGTGAATGGGTGGCATCTAGGATCTGAAAAAAGCAAACAAATGCACTTTATTCTAGATACTTTGGAAAAAAGTACAACCCTGCCGGCACTTCAATTTTAATCCATTGAGACCTGCATTGGATCTCTACCATACTAAACTGTAAGATAATAAATTTGCATTAATTTAAGGCACTAAGTTTGTGGCAATTTGTTTCATAGTAAACTAATACAACTCATTAAAGCCCATCCAATAAACATTTTCCTGAGGCCTTAATGAAGCATAGATATGGTGACTTTATAAACATATGACAGAGTGGAGTAAGTATAAACCAGTCATTTCCAAGAGCACCAAGAATCTTCTGTAGAAGCCAGCAGAATGTGCTTACTGCAGATACTACTTTATGTAATGCCCAACCTGAGTCTGAATTCTCATGGTAGAAATGGGCCTCCTGTTAGTACAATAGGCACCTGGGATAGAAGAATGAATAAAGTTCTATAACTTACCCCAATTAGCTGTCACACAGGTAATGCAAAGGAAGGTGGACCAAAGAGTCCTTTCATGATTGCCGGTACTTAGAAGAGTTAACCTGTAATAGTGCCTATTCTGTGCCTGGCTCAATTCTAAGTGTTTGTGCACAGTATCTCATTAATTTCTCATAATGTTTTAAAGTATGTACAGGTATGTAGACTAAGTTAGAAAATCCCCACCCGACATCATCTAATTAGTGATTGGAGGAGCTGGGGATGAAAGGCAAGCAGTTTACTCTCTTCTTTGCTCCCCAGCACAACTACCACCCCTGCAATTTCATGATGGTAACCACTGCTCCTTCTTGGCTCTGTTTCTTCTATCCATCTTATCTCATAGTGAGATATGTATATATTCTGGAAGAACCAAAACTTTCTGTCAGACCTTTTTCTTTATGCAAGTATTTCTGCCCTTGGGATCTGACTCACCCCATGGTTCCATCACCATCTATGTGTTGTATTGCAGAGTCAAAGCCAGCTCACCCCTTGTCATCTCAATTTGTGCAGTAAGATAACTGTTATGGAGGTCTTGACCCCTATCTCTTTCCCCAATATGTACTCTCCCTGGAATCCCCCTCTGCGTCTTGCAAATTTTTTTATCTTAAAAGCCTTGAAGATACTTCCAGTTTTTCCCATTATTTTTACCCTCATTCTACCTTATCACAAGTCCTTCAAACTCTAAGCTCAGAAATTATTCTAGTGCCTGCCTCTGTCCACCATCTCCTTTGTCCAACCTTGTCCAGATGACAGCACTTTCTCATTTGAACATGGAGAATGATACAATGGCTCCCAGTTTTGCCACTATCCTGTCATTTCTCCACTCACCATGTTATATAGTTATCGGAAAAAAGCAACAGATTCATATCATTTCTCTGCCTAAAACCCTCCAAAGACTAAACTAGAAGCCACACCTCTGCTTTGTGTTGGCTCTCTCCCATGATCTCTCTACTTCCTCTCAGGTCATGTCCATTTTCATTGGCCCCTAACTGTCTTCACCTTCAGCAGACCTGCTTACTCTCACTCAGGGTCTTAGTATGGCAGGCCTTTCCACTGGAAGGACCCTTATCCTTGGTTCTGGTCTTCCTGGTTCCTCTCCTGGGAAGAAACAATCCCAGATGCCTCCATCTCATAGAGCCACATCCACCTCATCACTTCTCTTGCTATTACTTGGCTTATTCTCCTTCTTTACATAGATGAAACCAGGTAAACTCATTTTTTCAATTGCCTTCTTGTTTATTTCCACTTGGCTCCACCATTTTGCTAATTCCATGAGGAAGAAACTTGGTCTAACTTCTCATTGCTGTGTCTCCAAAGCCTAGGTAACTGCAAAGACTCAATCAGTGTTTTTAAACAGTGATGGCACGTGTGCACACTTGGCTTCTGAAAGCACCACAATTCCTTGTATGTGTGTGGGGGTCTGTGGATGTCCAATAAAAGAAGGTTCCTTAAGAGTGTGTGAAGGTATTGAAATGTGGTTAGAAATATGAGGTCTGTCCCGAAAGTATCAGCCACCCAAACTGTTTTCATTATATTGACATTGGGTCCATACTTTCTGGATAGACCTCATAAACTGAAGAAAGAAACATCACTATCTCTGTGCCTTTCTTCATGCCTGTCCTTTATTGAACACCCCTCCCACCTGTCTGCAAATGTTCCATTCTTGGCCAATCTGAGTCCAGTGGTCACATGATTTCCTCTGCTTCTTTCTGGTAGCAATTGCTTCGGCAGTTCAACTCTAAGAATAGCATATCCAGGGATTCTTTGGGGTATTAATCACTCTCTACCTGGCTTTGTAGTTTTTCTAGGTAGCAAATCCTCCATGTGAAATCATATCAGGGACACCCTGAGGCAAATTAAGCACCCAAGAGTCAGTCACTGAATATTTAGGGGATGAGTTGATGAGTCATTTAAGATGACACAGAGGATGACCATGACCCTCAGAATGGCACAGTTTTAGCAATAATTGTGGCCCATCCCAGGAAATCCCCTCTGTCTGGGGCAAACCAAAACTGCTGGTCA
The DNA here is from genome assembly GCA_004026585.1 of Noctilio leporinus. Classification (NCBI taxonomy): domain Eukaryota; kingdom Metazoa; phylum Chordata; class Mammalia; order Chiroptera; family Noctilionidae; genus Noctilio; species Noctilio leporinus. Next base: position 242,599 of record PVIW01000823.1, read on the forward strand.
CCCTTAAGGTATAACATCTTAATTAGCACCAGTTCTTTAAAAGAGGTTGCAATAATTGTTTCATCATTTAGAAAGATTCAGAAATAGGATGTTATGCATATTTTTAAGTGATACGCTGATGATCAATTTTTCCAGAAATGGAAATGATATCACTTCTTGGAAAAATGATATTTCACCCCTTCCAGGTTTGAATAAGCCACCAACAGTGAATTGTACTTTGTAGTGAGTCAGATAACAGAAAAGTCACTCTAAGAATGGTTCAGCTTATTTTAGTTATTTAAGTTTGTGCTGGAGATGAGAGGGAAAACGTGACCTCACATAAAGAGAATTTCAGCTCCTGTTCAGTTTATTTCAGGAACTTTAATTCTCCTCTTTTAGTCATGGTCAGGTGCTCAGAAGATGACTTTTCTAGTGGGCACAGAAACAAGCAACTGACACTAGTGGAACAATTACCATCTTAATCTCTCCACCTTTTCCCCCTAAAGCCATATAAGCCTTTATTCTTTTTAAATGTTTTAATCAGAAGCCCAATATATAAAACAAAAATCAGCAGCTATGATGAAAGGTGACATGGCAAGTGAGCCTGAATCTCTCAGTTCTTTGCCCCTCGCAAATAGTCCCTGGTAGGTGTGGAAAGGGAGGAGCCCAGTGTAAAACACTAATCCAATTTAACCCCTAATAGGGACAACAATCTAAGGGGAAACAACTGGGGTGGGGAAAATAAGGGTCTTTTCTGGCATCAAAATTGCATGTGCTTTTTCCTTATATGACAGAATCAAAGGCACTCAGAAAGGAAACATCTACATGTGTAGAAATGTTTCCATCATATTTTTGTTTGTTTGTTTGTTTGTTTTGTCTATTCTATCTGCAGCCTCACAGAGAATTCTAAGACTTATTTCATGGTTTAAAAGCACCTTAGGAAGAGCAATGGTTTAAGAGAACACTGTCAGCTTAGTCCTTTGAATACACTTAGGTTTTCCTTTATTGATGGGATAGTTTAGGAGATAGAAAGACACTCCAGATAATCATCTTCTTAGGCCAGATATATTATTTGGTAATAAAATTAATAACCCACTGTTCATCCCTTTTAAATGTTGTTATGTCCATTATTTCACTTTAATTTTGTAACATCTAGTGAAATGGGTAGCATTTCTTCCTTTTCTCCATCATTTTTTTCTTTTTTTTAAACATGAGACAGTTAAAGACAGCAAAAGGCAGCAACAGGGCTGAAATTGAAAGGCTTGCATTTGGGTTTATTGCTTTTTTTTTTTTTTTTAGTAGAAAGCAAGCAGCTGCAGTGTCCTGCAGGAGTGGTTTCATTTCTGGCTCTACTATTGAAGTAGCTCTGTGTCTCCTCACTTGACCTTCCAATCTATGGAGCACAGGAGAAAGCCAAACTTTGACTTTTGGGTTTTAGTTTACTCCAACTGCCCTCTGACATTGACCATATCACCTGGAGAGTCTGGTTAACTCTCTGTAGCCTTTCAGGCGTGGGAGAAGCAGCTGGTGGGAATCTATTATTTGAGTCAGATAATTCAACATATTCCAAGTTCTTCAGTTCTATGAGAAACCAAAATAAGATAATCTAACCAGTTATCAGAAAAACAATGGAAAAAAATGCTTCCTGTAAGATTTCATGTAACTATGACTTATCCCTTCCTGCAGACGGTACTCTTTACATCCTTGTCCACTGTCTTTCATTGGGTACATGCCCAGGAGTGGCGTTCGTATACCTTATCATAATTCTAGGTATAGGTTTTGGGGGAACTGCCATATTGCTTTCCATAGCTGCTGGCTCGTTGTACACTCTCACCAACAGTACACAAGAGTTCCAATTCCTCCACATCCCCACCAAAACTTTTATCTTTTTATGTTTATAATGCCTTCCCTAATGAGGGTGAACTTTATTGTAGTTTGGTATGCATCTTCCTAATGATTAGTGATATTGAACATCTTTTCATGCACTATTGATGATTTGTATACGTTCTTTGGAGAAATGTCTATTCAAATTCTTTGCCCATTTATTTATTTATTTTGGATTTTATTTATTACCTTTAGAGAGAGGAAGGAAAGGAGGAAGAAAGGGAGAGAAACATCAATGTATGGTTGCCTTTCACCTGCCTCCAGCTATGGATCTGGCTGGATACCTGTCTGGAAACCTGGCTTGCAACCTGGTTATATGCCCTGGTTGAGAATTGAACCAGCAACCTTTGGGTTTCCAGGCCAGTGACTATCTACCGAGCCACCAGCCAGGGCTTTATGTTCATTTTAAAAAATTAGATTGTTTTTATTATTAATTGTAGAAGTTTTTACATATTTGGCTATTAATTCTTTATTAGATACATGATTTGCAAATATTTTCTTCCATTCTGTGAATTTATTTTCACTTTGTTGAGTATAGCCTTTTTTGTTTTTCATTGTTTTCATTTTGATGACTGAGTTCCTAAAGTCCAATTTATCTATCTTTTTCTTTTGTTACTTGTATTTCATGTGTCATATCCAATAAATAATTGCCTTAAGAATCAGTTAACCATATGCACAGGGTTTGTTTCTAAGCTCTTTATCCCGTTGGTCTATCCGTCCATCTATATGCCAATACTACCCTGTTTCGATTTACTGTAAACTTGTGGTAAATTTTGAAATCTGGAAATATGAGGCTTTCAACATTGTATTTTTTCCAAGATTGTTTTGGCTGTTCAGGATTTCTTGAGATTGCATATGAGCTTTAGGATAAATTACTTTAATTCTATGAAAAAATTCTGTTGGGATTTTTATAGGAATTTTATTGAATCCAAAAGTCACTTTGGGTAGTATCACCACTTAATATTAAGTCTTCTATCTATTGAACTCTTCCCTTTACATTGTTAGTTTCTTTCAGCAGTATTTTATAGTTTTCAGTGTATAAACATTTTTACCTCCTTGGTTAGGTTATTTCCTGAGCTATTTATTGTTTATGATGCTATTGTAAATTGAAATGTCCTCTTAATTTTCTTTTAAACACACCACTGATTCCTGTGTGTTGAGTTTATGTTCGGCATTTCATTTGTTGTTTCTACATTTTTTAAAAAATGATTTCATTTTGAATTTATTTATTGGTTCTATAGTTTTTAAAAACTATTTTGAGCTTTCTTCATATAAGATCATGTCATCTGTGAGCAAGTCTAGTCTTAAAGTTATGAACAATTGTGGTTATTTATTAAAATATCTTCAGTATGTTTTGAACTAAGTGAAAAGGCACAACACATCACAGGGTGGCCCTATTCCTGGGTCAGGGAGAATTCACCATCTAAAAGACATCCCCTACATTTATAGCAACTGGGGTCATTTGCAAACATATTTTTACTGATTTAATTGATAGATTTATTTCATTCATGGTTTATATTTGTGTGTTTGTTTTTCTAATAAAGAAAGGACTGCCATGTGTCCATCATGCATAGATGTATTCTTTAGATCGGCTGAACAATTCTCCTTGGCTGTATTTTTCAAAGACAGACGCGACTGGGCCAGACGACCAGCTTTGTGAGCCTGCAGCCCCTGCTCTGCTCACCCAATTGGAATTATTTTTATTGACTCTGTCTGCTCTCTCCTCTCCCTCTTGGAAATGACGACGAACTTTGTGCCGTTGACAATGGCTTCTGTATTCACAGCTCCCCTCTGAGACATGGGCTGTAACATCAAAGGTCTGCAGTGTGCTGCCCTTCCTATAATATTTCAATTTAAACACTGCCTCACTGCAGTGGTGTCACATCTCATTTACACTGTGGCCTTTGTAGGAGACAGGGATCATTACGGAGTGAACACTGAGTGAAAACACATTAGAGCCTGGCCAGGTAACGGAAGAGAAGGAGACACAGTGCAGAGGCTGCAGGGTCTCCCTGGGAAATGGAGGGGCCATAGGTAGAGAGGCACCCCCAGCCGTTCCCAGGTGTCAGGCTGGAGTCTGATGACATTGCTGCTGACACCTCAGGCTGCACTACATAGCTCTCAAGTGCCGCTTCTTCACTTTTCTCTGGTTGTTGCAGTAAAAGCTATGCCCTTGTGTACCCAGGACCAAGATTATCCTCTTTTATACAGATATTCCCTTTTCTTTTTTTCTTTTTGGTCTTTTGTACCCAGTGGGCTGGACCTTGTTACTGGTTATGTGGATTGCTTCTTCACAGGCCCTACCTTAAAACTGCATTCACTGGTTTGGACAGACCATCCAGCAAGCAAAGAGAAAGAGAAATCATATTTTGTTTATTTTATTTAGTCTCCAGTAGCTGCTATTCATGGTCTAATCCTAAAAGAAACAACTGTCATGATGTTTTGCTCTATTTACTATTACAACCAAAATAAAGAAATGTTAAATATTCAGCTAGAAACAACCTCTTCCCTTTCTTCCAATTTTTAAAAAATTTCCCTCTTTTATTCCTTATTTTTTCTTCCCTTCCTTATCTCCCTCTCTGTTCTTCTGGATAATATATGCAGAAATGTCACCAGGATATGGCACAGTCCTCGTAGGAAAGGTATGGAAATGTGTTCCACAGGATCATGTGCTTGTTTTTCTTTAGAGAACTAGAGTGATATCCAGACATAAGTACATTTCTACAGTTATCTGAGTGGATGAATTGATAGATATGTAGATGTATGGTTTATTTCTGCAACCATGGTTGATAATGAAGGGGAAAGAAAGTCACTTGTGACCTATTCCATTCCACCAAAGGTACACATTTGAAATATTGCATCACATTGCAATCTATTTGCTGATCACATTTTTATTTTTCTCCTACCCATATATTGCAGGCCACTTCTCAGGTTCCCAGTTTCTGCAGGGCCATGGAGCTGGTGACCATGAAGACTCCTCTATAGGTCAGAGCAGCTCATCTTTGTATCTAGGAACTGAAGTTTTTCACCCAGACATCTCTTTTCTATTTTTCTTTTTTCTTTTTTAAAAATTCCTCATGTGAGGACATTTCTTCATCACTGTTAGAGAGGAAAGGAGAGACAGAGAAATATCTATGTGAGAGATAAGCATCTGTTGGCTACCTCTTACATGCAGGGACTGGATATCGTAGGCACCAGGACCGGAGAATGAACCCCAATCTAAGTATGTGTTCTGACCAGGAATCAAACTTGTAACTTTTCAGTTATGAGATGATGCTCCAACCAACTGAACCATACCAGCAAGGGTTGGAATCCAATTATTTCTTTCACTGATTCTGCAAGCTTGCAGGACTTTTAGGGCTATGAGCACATCAGGTTTCTCATGGACAACCAGGAAACTCCTTGTCCCCACCCAAGATCACTATATAATTACAGGAGTTACTTTAAATCACTTGTGTTGAGTTTTTTCCTCTACAAAGTTTCCATGGGAATCTTCACGAGGATTCCCATAGCTCTAATTGAGGGAGTTGCTGGAGAAAATCTGGACATTGAATTTGATTCTGCAGTACATGCTTGCTGAACTGTCTATACACGGTCACATATGCCCCTCTCACCTGCCCACAGAGGTCCTCCCTTGCCTACCCATCCCTGTTGGCCCCTCCTTGCTTTCACTAGCAGGTAGCTGACCTTTCTGTGTTTCTCAGCAGATACAGTCGCCAAGGTGAGAGGAGCTTGCCGTACTTGTCTCTCATCCCTGCTCTCTCTACCTCCATTCTTTTCTTCATTCTTTTCTTCTCTGCAAGTCTCTGGAGAAAACCTGAAGACATTCAATGGAGATCATTGGATTTGTGAACTTAGTGCTTTTCCATGTTGTGGAGACCTGTGTTCCCGTAGCTCCTCCTCTAAGCATTCTTCCCTTGCTCCACTTGGTTCATCCTTCCCCTTGACCCTCCTTCCGGCCTCCCTCCAGGGAGTGAGGACAATAATAGTGTCCTCTGAGAAGACCATGATGGATTTCTTTCCTGAAAATTTTAAGAGATGGGTGTGTCTGATGTTCAGAACACACACCAATGATATTTTAGTTTTTAGGGGCCTTGAATTCTCTTTACCAAATATATCTTCTTTCTGTCTCCCATCCCCTCTGGACTCTGCCTTTGAGCCACACTGATGTGGAAGAAATGATCATGGAATCAGCTACATGTTTCAAGGAGAATATAAACATGGAGAATGACAAGTAATAACTTAGTGCTGGTCAAAAAATGGAAATGTTCACAATAATGAATTGGAATGTCTGATTTGGCATGAAATAGCTAAAGAACTGCCCTCCCCACCCCAACACCTCTTTGCTATGATAGATGTGGCCAGTAGTCATGTCTACATTTGAAGCTCTCACCATAGCAATAGATTCTAGAGCAGTTCCCATTACCAAGAAGCCAGGTAACAGTAAACTCTTCCCATAATGAACTTGGAATAAAAATGTAGAGAAAAGAACCAGGAAACAGAACACTGGCCTAAGATTTAGGAGGTAAGTTCTAGGCAAATGATGGTTTTTAGTCCTAATATCCTCACAAGTTATTTCATCTTTCTTGGCCTCATTTACCTATTAATGTAAAATAGTTTAACAGAATTATCTTTGCCATCCTTACCAGATCTAAAATCTACTTCCAATTTAAGTATCTGAGTCAACACTCAAATGTCTCCCAGTTTCTGTCTCTCCACAGTATAACACACACATGCTCAAGAGGAGGAGGGTCAACTAAGTGGGGTGGGTGCTAAACCACTGGGGCTGCCATCACGGCACCACAGACCCAGTGGTTTAAACAACAGACATTTATTCTCCCACAATTTGGAGGCTAGAGGTCCAAGATAAGGTGTTTCACAAGGCTATGATACTTTTAAAAACAATAGGGTGGGATTTGTTCCAGGACTCTTTGTAGCTTCTCTAGGTGAAATGTGGTATTAAGGGTGTGGGGGGAATGGAAGATCTGAGGCCAATTTGCAGAGAATCTGGGGTTCAGAACAGATGGCAAGGATAAAGACAGATTCAAAGCATCAGCTGGAAGGGGAAAACCACAGTAAAGAATGACATATCCTGCAGGAGCAGGAAAGACAGCAGCAGATAGAGATGGCCTTGATGGGGGGACCCCAAGATCCTGGGCAGGGTTTTGCCCTAAGGAACCCTCAGAGTACATTTGCTCTGAGCAACTTCACCATGAAAATTTGGTGCCAGAGTCCTGGGGGGAAAAGTCCCACAGGGATACCACGTAATTTCCTCCAATTATTTTCTGGTAGAGAGGTCAAAGTGGTTGTTAAAATAGAACAGTTTTATCATCCAGTAGAAATTGCATTAGCCTTTATAGATAACAATAGATACAGGGCATTTACAATGCCAGAATATTGGAATGTGTTCTGGCTTCAGCATAGACTATATGCAAATAATTTGAATATTCTAATGCTTCCTTTTTCTTTTTTGTTAAAATCCACCATCTTTAAGAATGCAGATCCCATGAATAACCTTTTTAAAAGAGGGATTTAAATTTCTCATGCACAGCCTCCATTATAAATAAGCTGTTGTTGAAACACCCTGTGTTCTTGATTAAGTTCTAAGACCTTGAGCAATTGTCTTTATTATGAGAATCATGTGCAAATCCCGGCACATGAAATGTTTAGACTTTCATTTTAATTATTCATGAAATGTGCAGAAACATGGTCCAATGAACATTTGAGCAAAACTCGCTAATGCCACTGAACAAATCATAAACACCTCACCAGGGGGCCCAGGATGCAAGCCTCCCCTCCAGTAGGTGCATTATCTGCTGTTGCTGAACAGACAGCGAGCCCAAGGTGGTAGGCCTCAGCACCCAGACTCAGCACCCAGTCAGCTGTGACGTCTCCAATCTCAGCTCAGAACAAATCATGTTCAGCAGGCCTCTCAGACTCAAGTCTAATGCCTATTCTTCTGGGCTGAGGAAGCAACGTAATAGAGCATCATGCTACAGAGCCAGTGCATGAGTGAAGCTTTGCTTCTGATATGACCCCATATATATCCTGGCTTTACTGTGGGTCAATCTGAGCATAAACAGAAGTAACTGTTAGAGAGGCCCTAACTCTTATGGGGATAGAATGAAGCAAGTATGCTAGAGGGTGCTTCAGACTGTGAGACTTCCCTCTGTGTGTGTGTGTGTGTGTGTGTGTGTGTTTATTGCTGAGAAGAATACGAACATGAACTAGTTTCCCATACAACAGAAAAATAAAATTGTTCAAACTTATTAACTAACAAAGAGACATAGATTACAACAAGGCTTATTCAATCACCTTTGGAAGATATTTATTAGCACTCACGTGCTTTTCCAGGTTGTGAGGATACAAAGACCAGAGAGAGATATCTGTCCTCCTTCATGGTTAAATTCCAGTGGAGAGGGTTGAACAAACAAACAAATCCATAGTATATCAGAGGATGGTAAGAATTATGGAGAAAATAATGCAGTAAGAAGGAAAGAAGAGGTGGCCTACTCTCCATCCTAACTGGCACAGGAAGTTCTGTCAATGGGATCACACACTGTAGTTGAAATTTGGATGTATTTTCAAGGTAAATGTGACAGAATTGTTCTTGAGTTATGCATAAGATAAAAAAGAGCAGAAAAGACCAGAACAAAATCCAACTTTCTTTAGAGGAAAATAACATAATCCAGAGCCCCTAATATATATGCTATACCCTAACTTCAGTACATGTTTACAAAAATACAAAAAGTGACAAAAAAAGAAACAAACAAACAAGCAAGAGGTAAAATAGTCAATAGAAGAAGATTAATAGCCAAGTCAAATACCATTATTAGTAAATAAATACTTCAAAATGACTATATGAACAAATGGATAAACAAGAGTGAGAAAAATGTAATCAAATAAGCACTCTATACATAGAAACTACAAAAACTAAAATTAAAAACTACTGAAGCTCTGGCTGGTGGCTCAGTGGATAAGGAGTCGGTCTGCGAACCCAAAGGTTGTAGGTTCAATTCCCAGCCAGGGCACGTGACCAGGTTGCAAGCCTGGTCTCCAGCCAGGTCTGTAGCTGGAGACATGTGAAAGGCAACCATACATTGATGTCTCCCTCCCTCTCTCCCTTCCTCTCCCTCTGAAAATAATAAATAAAATATTTAAAAAATAAAAATAATAAATTAAATTAAAATTTTTAATTAAAAATATTGAGTTAATTTCAAAGTTACAGCAGAAGACAGAATGTATAAAGTTGAAAGTAAGTCAAAACATAGTGCCCAAACTGAAATAGAAAGAAAAGAATGAATGAAAACAGCAGAAAGACTATGAGCAAAATGAGTCAGGGTGTGAATAAGAGTATGGAACAGAAGCTATATTAAAGAATTGAAAAGCCAGAACTTTCCAACTGATAAAGGGCATTGACTCACAACTTAGTTGCATCCTCATCAAGCTGTTTAAAACCAAAGATAAAGAGAATTATTAAAAGCAACTGAGTGAGGAAAGGGCATCTATTAACTTCAAACACAAAGAGGAGACAATGAATGGCCATCTAAAGCTCTGAAATTTTATACTTAGTGAATACACTGATTTTAAATTAAAGGAAAATGAAGATGTTTTTAGACAAGTAAGAGCTGACATATTTGTGTCTATCAGATTTTATACTATTGAAAATATTACACCTTCTTCAGGAACAGGGACAATGATTAAAAACAAACTGGAGAAAGAAAGAGATCATTGGAAAGAAAAACTAATTAGAACAGTTGTTTCCTGTTTCCAATAAAAATAACATCTCTGGAGCTTATATATGTGGAAATAAAATACATGACAAGAAGAATAAAAAAGGCAATGCTGTGAAATAGAGTTAAATTACTCTTAGAAGTTTTTGTGGTTTGGGATGTATAAAGAAGTACTAATGTGATGGAGTCAGTAATAATGTATAGGTGTTTAAAATCTTAAGATGACTACTTAAAGAATGAAACTAAATATTGACCAAGCAAATCTAATGCAGGAACTGAAATAATCTAATGCTCAATTTTAAGTGTTGGTACTACTGTATATAAAAAAACCAATGGACATAAATCACACTTTGGTACTTAGCACACAAATAGAGCTCTAGTAATGGTAGTTGCTACTTCCCACCCATGCGTAGGGTTAGAGTCAGCCCCCAGCTGATGTTCAAAATCAGGAGGTTTTTATTGTTGTTTTTGTTTTACCATGACAGGAAAAGTTCTAAACCTCACTGGTAATGTAACCAGACCAGCATTGGTAAGAAAATGTTTAAAAATAAGAGTGACAAGTGATATCTTGTCACTCATGGTACTAGATGACATTGTCTGTTGAACACAATTCACCCAAGTGCAAGCGGTCAGTAGAACAAAACAGGCTCCCTGAGATTGACTCTAATGTGGTTCAGTATAGCTCAAAATTGCAACACCCGGAACAAGGAAGCAAGCACTGTGTGAAAACTAATATCCACAAATAGTTTCTTGGAAATAAAAGACAAACTCAAACTCAAATTATATTCTCTAAAAAATATTCTTCAAATAAATTAAAGAATAATTGCACATATTTAAAATATTTTCTTTATCTGTTCTGATGAATAGCACATTTTAAGTATATTTAACAATAGATGAGCTCAAAGGTGATGACATCAACAACACTGTAAATGGAGAAAAATATAAAAGCCATGTTTCATATTATTAACATAACTCTTCATGCATAATTCCTACTAAATACCAATGAACCAAAAAGATGAGCATAAAAATATAACAAAACATAAAAATGCCCACCAACATTATGGAATTATTGTCCAACATTATTGCATCAAATAAAATGCAAGTTAGACCAGTTTTGTCTGATTCATTTGTGTCCAGCAGGTAGGTCCAAAATACTCTGAGCCACCTCTCCCAGTGTGTTGGCAGGATTTTAAATTTGGCACAAGTTTTCTGTGGAGCATTTTGAAACACTGTAGTAAGTGCCTTAGCATGCCTACATATTTTGGCCCAGCAGTTCCACTGAAGGAAAGACTCAGGGATGCTGTCAGTGATCTCAGCAGAGATCGTGGTATCTGTCCAAGTGCTGAGACAGAGAAATGTAAGCATAAGGAGTGTATCAGAGAAAAGTAGACACCCGCAATGATTCCAAGTCTACGAAGCTCATAAGACATGTAGGTGTTAGAGACTAAAAAAGAATATTGCAAATATCAATCATGTGTACCTCTGAGAGAGAACCCTCCATTTTACAAAATAACAATTTTAATTCAAATTTAATTACAATATCTAAAATGTACTTAAAAATATACACGTGACCCTTTAAAGCCAGACCTACAGATGCATTTAGGGGGAAGGAAGGAACTAGGTACTCAGTGGGTGAAAGTGGAAAAGCACAGACTTGATAAAAACCATGATGAAAGCGCCCCCCCTTCCAGGGTGTCTTCCTGTCCCAAAAGGCAGATAGATGCCTTGTTGGCATCCAGAATAGCCACTGTTTCTTCCCTGCGTCCCCTCTATGGGCCTCCCTCATAAACTCAAAAGAAAGAGGCAGGATTGACTGCCAGACTCTATTCTTCCTGTGTTACCTCTTTAGCAGATGCACCTTTGGGGCAGGGGACATCAATTAAGGATTAGGGGCCGAGCAAGAGGCTGAGTGCTGGATGACCTTGCCCGCTGCACCAAAGAGCCCTGTGTCTATCTTTATTGATTAATCTCTATTAATAAACTTGCAGGATTGACAGGCATGTTGCAGGGTTTGGAAGACTGTGGCCATAGGTGTCAGGGAAACAACCAGCATGCCCGACTGAGGCCCTGAGTTGTTACAAAAGAGCCTGTGGCATGTTTGGCAACTGGGGGTCTGGGCCACGGCTCACTTGAGCTGGGCAATTATTGAACTGACCCTTGCAATTTTCAAAGGACTATCACTTCCTTTCTATGATCTGACCTTTGCCTGCCTCTCCTTGGAGCGATTTCCCACCCCAGGGAAGTCTTGTTGTGGAGTCTGAGTCTAAGGAGCCCCCTGAAGGACAAGGCTGTGAATTAGAGTTGAATTAGGTAGGTCTCAGTGCTCCTGCCTGCAGATGAGCAGACCTGCGGCTACCATGGTTCTAGGAGTGTGTGACAGTGCCGTGAGGCAGCAAAATAAGAAATATGCAGTGGCATTCAGTTACCCGGATGGGAAATTTCCCATATTCTGCAATGCAATGATAAGTGACTATGGCAAAGTTGAAACAATAATGTGCAAATAAAGAAGTAAAAATTGGAAAAACCACGGGCATGGACAACAAGTGGGATTGACTTTGAGGGGTAGTGGATGGGTGGGGAAGGGAACAGAGGGGAGCAAAAAGGAGATGGATGTAATACAACAACAATAAAATTAAATTAAAAAAAAATAAGTAAAAATTCAGGATCACATAAACAAAGGTGTAGAAATAGAAGGCAGAGCAAAAACATTTGTCCTGCAAAGTTGCCAATGAGGGGGTTGACTGGAAAATGTCCCAAAGTGAGTGAGAGCAGTGAATAGGTGCTTCACATAGTAGAGCATTAAAAATGCTGACTTGCTTTGTATTTCAAACCATTTTTGTTCTTTCATTCTTAACACTCATAGCACTGTTTCTCAATCACTGACTGCCTAAGAAAAGACTGAGAAGGTCAGGATTCGATTGGCCTGTCAGGGTTCTCAAACTACGGAAAAACAACCTTTGGGCCCTATAACATGCAGATTCTGGGGTCCAAGTGCAGCCTCACTAACTCAAAATCTCTGCTTGTGGGATGTGATAATTAGGACTTTTATCAGATTTCTTGGATGACAAACACTGATAAGAACATGTCATATCACACTTAGATTTGGTTATGCTAAATGATAGTAATTCTAATGTTTGAAAAATGTATGTGACCATTTACTTAACTTTTTAAAAGTGTATTTGAAAAACTAGATAATTAAATAATACTGAAGTACACATCATAAATCTCTGTCTGGATATATGTATAGAAGTAATGAAGCTAATCTGCTGATGCCCTCCTCTATATTTACAGTGATGAAATATACTTAGCCTCCTTTCTTGAAACTTCTAATAAGTACTTGCCTCTTATCCATGTGACCTTTCTATGTGGAACTAGTGGAAGGAATCAATAAGATTGTATTTGCATTTACAGTGCTTAGAACATTATCAAGTACCAAGAAATACTCAGTAAATTAGCTTTAAGGGAAAAGCTGTGATGTTATAGCAGGAATATAAAGACTGGAATCGGACATGCATGCAAGTAGTTGCATGAGGCAAGGTAAGTACTTTGTAATATTTGCACAATATAAGTGGTCAGTACAGAAATACCCTAATAATTATTATCACTATTACTGTTGTCATGCTTTTCATTCCCACTGTCACCATCCAATTTTAAGTATTACCATCTCTCACTTAGTCCCTTAACATACTTTTCACTTGCTCCCCCACCCCGACATCACTCTCAGATTTGAGTTTTGCACATGCTAAAGCAGGGGGTTGTGAGAAAGGCTAAGCTAACCTCAATTCTCCCTGTGGTGTCTGTCATAATTCCCATTGGTTCTGGTACTTCACATCTCCCAACACTGTGTGCAGGATGAAGACCAATCGTTGCAATAAAAATTCTCAACTACTCACCTACCTGATCTTTAGCTTCAGTCATTTGTCCCCTGACAGTGCTATCTTTCAGCTTTCTATCACGCAGCCTTGAAATTCAAAAGAAATACCTGGATTCTTTTCTAGAGCTCCCATTCTTCAAGGTCTTTCTCAATATGGCCCTCCCTTGAGGCCATTTCAGGATCAAACCATTCTTGTCTTCTCTCTTTATTGGATAATAATCTGAAATACATCTTCATGACAGACATTTTATTCTCTCTTACATTCTTACCCTGATATCTTTCTACCTCTGTACCCCAACCCATCTGTGACAACAGGGCCTGCCTCATTCTTTTACATTTTCTATATCAACTGTACTAGAGCCTGACACATGATAGGTCCTTAACTCATAATATATTTAATTGTTATAGGAATCCCTTCTGTTCCTGGCACTAAAATACATAGCAACTTTATGAGCTAGGAATTTATTATAATTTCCATTTTACAGGTCAGAAAACTGAGGGACAATAAACTTAAGCAGTAGCTTGCCCAAAGTCTCAAAGCAATAAAGCAGTGAAGCTGAGGTTCTAAGCTGGAAGTTTGATTTTGTAGCTTGGTATTTAGCTTCCTTATGCTTATCAAACCATTAATCATCTTGAGCAGATGTATGAAGCTTTAATTTGTGTACATGTGATGTGTGCATCAAATCCCCTTTTTGCTGTGAAAAGAACATAAGTGGCCCAGCCTCAGGAAAACATGGGTTTAGATATTTCTCTATAGTCCTGAGCCACCATGGTCTTACTGCCTTGTAACGCACAGCACATCTGTGCCTGGCCAAATGTGAGATTCCACTGTGGTACTGAAATAGAACAAAGAACCAAGACAAATGCAGGTCTTGGGTTCCATTAGCACAATTTTTCATATATAAAGAGAAGTGACACCTGATCTTCCTGTCACATGAATGGCATCCAAAGGCTAAATGTCACATGAGCACAACTTAGGCCCAGCAAAACAATCAACTCTACCATTTTGCCATCATGGGCTCTGGGTTACAGATGCCTGGCAGAGTCCTGAGTAACCACCAAACTTCTTCTGCACTGTATCCTTTCTTGTTAAGAACCAAGAACTCAGGTTTCATTTCCCTCTCCATGCCTTGCCAGGACTCTGAGGAATCAAGAGTCTGTCCTCCAAATGATGCACATGTTATGATATTTTAGCACCTCCTGGATGGATAGAGGATCCCTAAAGTAGCTTGGCTTGAAACTATAAGCCCAGAGCTATTTAGAGTTGAGTGGTTATTTGTGGTAGACTGTAACAAATGGCAGATTATTGTTAAGTTGGATTCTAAAAACTCAATATAAGTCACAAGAAAGCTAAATTACCATCAGAAAAAAAAAATTAAAGTAGTCTTGGTTTATACTAGTTATACTGAGATGTGACCATTAAAGAATAACCTATAAATGTTAATCATTTTTGGTGCACTGCTGTAGAGATAACACAGAAGTACTTCAGTACATGTTCTTATTGACTGTTTTAACTCTGTTTAAACTTTTATGATTTGTCAAATGGAGGTGGGTCTCCTCCAGATGCCTCTGAAGTTTTCTGCAGCCTGACTTCCTCTCTACTTTGTAGCTTCATGTTTAGCTATATTCCTCACCTACCTGTGGTTCAATCAAAATGAATGAGGCCACCCACAATTGGTTCCTAAAAATGGCAAGCTAACTCAGTTGGTTGGAGCATCATTCCATAGACCAACAGGTTTTGGGTTCAATTCTAGGTGAGGGAACATGCCTGGACTACCGTTTTGGTCCCTAGTCAAGGTGTGTATAGGAAGCAACCAATTGATGCTTCTTTTTCATATCTCTCTCTCCCTCTTCCTCTCTATCTCTCTTCCTCTTTCTCTGGAATCAGTGAACATGTCTTTGGTGAAGATTGAAAAATTAAAAAGTGACAAGCTACATCCCTGCCTAGAGAGTGAGTACCCTTACCAATGTGTATCTATAAAACCACTCCAAAGCTCAGCTCAAATACCATCATATTTAAAGGAGTGTTTCCTTTTTCGGAGTGCTTATCTCCCTTTGTTCATCACTCTTACTGTAAGAGGCAGCTGGTGTGGTGAAGAGGAGGGCTTCTGGAGCCAGAAAGCATGGCTCCAATCTGGCTTTTCCACTCATTGGCTGGTATGATCTTGAACACATTACCTCATTCATCTCAGGTTCTTCAACATAAAATGGAGACCATACTAATTTCACCTCACAACATCATTAAGTTAATACATGAAAAGAATTTAAAACAGACTGTGAAAGTGAGACTGTCAAACCTGTCTATTATTCTTAGGAGGCTCTTTTTTCTACCTTCCTTCTGCACACACATGCACATACTCCCACCAATCTAGAGGTTGGCAGTTTCTTGAAGATTCTCACCCATGAATCACCAAAGTGCCTTAATTATGGACTTAATTAAATATGTAGAAATATG
Source organism: Noctilio leporinus (assembly GCA_004026585.1). Taxonomy (NCBI): domain Eukaryota; kingdom Metazoa; phylum Chordata; class Mammalia; order Chiroptera; family Noctilionidae; genus Noctilio; species Noctilio leporinus. Next base: position 258,524 of record PVIW01000823.1, read on the forward strand.
TTTTACTTCTAGAAGGATATAATCTTCCTACAAAAAATAATCTGGTTTAAATTTAGATAGATAAGATCTGAATAAAGTTGAGAGCCAAGCATTTATCTAGATTATTCTTACCACCTCATACCCTACCAACAAAAAACCTTTCTGTTCAGAATATTTTGTTATTTTATTATTTGCATATCAATCAGATGTGCATTTGTGAGCCTGCAATAAACACAGAAATGTGTATGGTAAGATATATAGGTATAAATTGAGAATCATTTATCCTTATAAGCACTAAATTTGTTGCCATAATTTTGGTAAATAGTATGGTTATTAGTTAACTAGGCTAGCTTCCACAAGGACCATGAAATTCTCTTAACTTTACAATGGAGACCTGTACCATATTATTTTTTCCTTTATTTCATAATCCTATTTTATATTTGGATTTTGCTTCCCATTTTTTATTGGGCTTTACTAGGTGGTAAACACACCTTAGTGATAACATAAAATAATATGTTCTTCAGGGAGATGCAGGGTGTTCTATATTTCAAAAACGAACTCTGAAAATCCTAATTAATGTGAATTTCTAGTCTGCATTTTTTAACAGCATGATAAAGGCGAATCAGAAAATAAACAATTATATAAACCAACTGCAGTAACCTTTTCCTCTAAATAGATAGTTACTCATGTTTTCACTTTTATATTCAATTTTGATTTTTTTTCCTTACTGGCACATGATTAAAATATTTATATGTTAAAATGTTTAATTATCAGTTTCTGGATAATTAGAAAATAGATTGCTAGAACTACTACCTTCCAATAGAACAGTAAAAACATGCAAGCACTCACTGGGGTTCTTTACCATAAAAGCTCTTTAGTGTAATTGTCCACAGTCTTACATTATTTCCAAAATATTTGGCAAGACTAAAAATCATTATTCCTAGTATTATAGAATTTATTTTTATTTCATAATTAGTATTTATCAAAAACTACTTAGATCAGGTAGACACATAGAAAAATATATACATAGTAAATTAATTCATTTTGCCAAACAGCCTCTTGAGTAGATCCATCGCAGGCAAAATTCCAGTTAACACGGAACCTTCAACAACCTAGAGCACAAATGTATTTGAAATACAAAAGCATTTCACTTTCTCTACTCAGATGGCCATCCATGGTGCTAGCACCTGGACCATAAGTCACTCTTACCCAGAATTAGCTCAGAGGGGAACCTACCAGCCAGCTATTCCCTCTAACTGAATGTTGGCTAATTACACTGTTTTCCCCAAGTAGGATTCTTAAACTTTTTTTTCTTATTCCCAACTTGTTTGCTCTCACTAATTGAAGAAATGTGCCATGTGTGAAAACAAACAGAAAATAAATTGGATATGCTGGTAGGAATACCTCCCAGAACATCATCATGCCAGAAACATGGGAGTGATTCAAAACAAGCGGTTCCTTTCCTCCATTTTTTTTTTTTTTTTTTTTTTTTTTAGTTTCAGGAGCTATTTTAGGTCGTATGCTGAATAAGCATAACTTGGCAGAGCAGCTGAGAACAGGAATCCGCAGTCCCTCGGAGAGGCAGGCCAGGCTGGCTCAGAGCGCCTGACTCTTCTGGGGCTTCTCAAAGGTTGATCTAAGGGGAGCGCTGTCAGTTACGACTCAACTTTCATTCTACACTGTCTGCAGTTAGCAGCCAAGAAAGTTTAATTCTGAGCTGTGAAAAGATTCAATAAGTCACCACAAATCACCCCGACTAAAGCCCAAACTGAGTAATTTACACAGCACTTTGTGATCTTCAAACAGTTTGCAGAGGGCGATTATTCATGCCCGACATGGGGCCGCTGGGTCCCAGCTCCCTGTTTGTTCTAAGGCCCAGGAGAAGTGTTTGAAAACCGCAAGAGAGGACCAGGGGCCCCTAGATCATGGCTAATGTGACACCCCCAGGCCTAATCTTCTTAGAGCACTGGGATAAAATAAGTATCCATTACAAAATCAGCCTTCATCCTGCCCCCTTCTGAGCCCGGCCACTCTGATAGCCAGCTCGGAGACAATTGTGCGATTCGAGACTTAGGTAGGTATTAGGAGCCCAGGCAGGAGGAGAAGGAGCTAATCTCCACATTTAGTCCATCTGTACTTGTGGGCCTGGCTGGCCTGCCCCTGATAGATCAAAAGGAATTGGCAAAAAATCAGATTAGGGCTAGAGAAAAGGGGGGAGGTTCAAGCCCTGTAACAGCCACATTTTTTTTTCCTCCCTGCCTTGGATGTGTATACATTTATTAAGACCATGCAGTTAATCCCATGAGCTTTCAATGCATTGTGCTTGTCTTTTCTTCTTTCCCCTTTCTTTCAACAACAACAAAAAAAGTAATTTAAGTGAAATATTGTATTAATTATTAAAATAGTAGCTATGTCCATTGAGGGCTGGTGGGGTTGCACACATTAGATGTCCAGTGATTTAGTTGTGCAGTGCATCCCATGGTTGGCCCGCCTGCCCGGGAAGGGCACAGGCCAGCATTTTCTGGGACTGAGACACACGGTGGAGCAGTGTGAAGTCAGCGGAAGAGAAGATGCTAATTATTAATACAGGCTGCCACAGAGTCAGGCTGGCGGTGGGGCAGGTGTAAGAGCAGCTCGGTGACATCTGATCTCCTGGCGTCACTACTGCACTGCAGAGCTCGGGGATGGAGCAGGGAGAACATATGGGATTCACCAATTAAACCAACTCTTGTTTCCTTCTTGAAAACATGTTGCCGTGCAAGGCACAAGGAGGTTATTTCCTGCCCTGCTCATGCATTCGCTTTTGTCCATGGTCCCAGCTTGCCTCTGGTTCTCGCTTCTGCATGGACACACTGGTACTTACACCTCAAGATGCATGGACAGATGGGGAAGGCGAAGGGGGCAAGAGGGATTCACAGTCTCGCTGCTGTTGGCCATCACCTGCTGTTTGTAAACAGTGACATGTGGCTACCAGCCGTGTCCTTCAAGCTAGGAGAAACATGTGTGCCGATGAGTTAAATGTGCCGGCGGGCCACCTTGAGTGAGTGGTACCCACCCAATGACAGGCACAGCATACATAGCTCTGTGAAGCCCAGGTGGGAATTGGGACAACTTGCTGGTGGGGAAGGAAACTTTGTAAAAGGAACATTGGCCCCTCTCCTGGAAGGATGACAAAGTCCCTTCTTTTTCGGTTTCTTATAAACCCCCACGTGGTGCCAGAAGAGAGCTGTGTGGCCGCTGGGTTTTGGCAGTTGAACTCACCTCATTAGAGTGGATTAAGTCATGATGCTGAGAAGGATAAAAGGTGAAAAGCAAAGAGCCGAGGACGGCGGCCGCAGACAGCTCCAAGTGTCCTCTGTGTGTGGACGCCGTTATTGACTGGAGCCCATGTGGTTCACACTTTTCAATTACCGTCTGCTGGAAAGGTGGCCTGTAATTGCAGAGGCTGAGGCTCCAGTGTCAGGGGGCCGTTCAGCCCTTGTCACCTTCTCTGATGATCGACTCCAGGATGTTCAAAGGCAAAGGTCTTGAACCTGCAAATGTCCCTGAGGAACCAAGGAGGGGGCAATGCCCTTAAAAAAATTAATAAATAAGAAACACACCCACACTTGCAAGATGGTAATGAAATTAGCCACCATTATTTGAACAGGGCCAAGGCCCCAGTGTTCGGCACCAAGTTTACTGGTGAGTACTTGCCTTTGGCCATTCCTCCCAAGACTTAAAAATGATGAAATCAAGGACAAACTCAGGTGCTCCCTAGTGATGCACTGTGCCTGTGCATGTTTCTGCTAGTGTTACTTTGTGGACTCGTTACATATATCTCCCAGACATGCCATTGTGCCGTTCCCATCAATCTGGATGTGTTTTTCTTTTGTTCAGGTCATAGGAAATAAGAACAATCCACTTCAGATTCAGGTGATGTTATGGAGCAAGTGGTTAGGGAGTTCACTAGTATTCTGGATTGGAGACCAGATTGTATCTAGGGAAGCATATCTATTTTCAGGAAGGAAAAAAAGATGGGAACAATGCAGATCAGATAAAACAGAATAAAGAGGAGGAATCCTTGGACAACTCTCTTAACTTGCTCATACTTCCCTTTATCCAGCTGTAAGGGGGATTTTTGCTCTTGAACTGGGGTGAGGGGAACTTAAGTTTCTTGAAAAGATTACTGAAAAATCCCTAAAGCCCTCTCAGAAGCAGGTATGAGGGTAGTTGTAGAATTATGATGGGTCATTGGCTTGGGTTTTAGGATATGCAGAGGCCATTCTCAACCTGCCAGATCTTTATAAAAGTATATTTTATTGATTATGCTGTTACAGGTGTCCCAATTTCTTTGCCCTTTGATCCCTTCCACCTAGGAGCCTCTTTCCTCCTACAATACCACCCCCTTAGTACATGTTCATGGGTCATACATGTACCTTTCCTCATTTTACCCTTTCCTATATTATTCTTAGCATCCCTCTGTCTATCTTGTACCCACCAATTGTGTTTTCTAATCCCTGCATCTTTTCCCCATTTCTCCCCCTTTCTCCTCCCAGCTGATAAACCTCCAATGTTCCCCATACTTATGACTCTGATCCTATTCTGGTTGTTTGTTTAGTTTGCTTTTGTTTTATTATCTTAAATTCTAGTTTTGATAGTTGTGAGTTTGTTGTCATTTTAATGTTCAAAGTTTTGATTTTCTTTTTCTTAAGTAAGTCCCTTTATCATTTAATATAATAATGGCTTGGTGATTATAAACAAATTTAGCATTAGCTTGTCTGAGAAGCACTATATCTGTCCTTTCGTTCAAAATGGTAGCTTTTGTGGGTAGAGTAATCTTGGTTGTATGTCCTTGCTTTCCATCACTTTGAATACCTCTTGCCAGTCCCTTCTTGCCTTCAAAGTTTCTTTTGAGAAATCAGCTGATAGTCTTGTAGGACTCCCTTTGTAGCTAACTCTCTGATTTTCTCTTGCTGCTTGTAAGATTATCTCTTTATCTTTCACCTTTGACATTTTCATTATGTCTTGGTATGGTCCTTTTTTGGTCTTGCTTGTTTGGAAATCTCTGTGCTTTCTATACTTGTAGGTCTATTTCCTTCACCAAATTTGGGAAGTTTTCTTTCATTATTTTTTTCACACAAGTTTTCAACTTCTTGCTCTTTCTCTCCTACTACTTCTGGGACCCCTTTAAGTTGTACACTGGTATGTTTAAAGTTGCCCCAGAGGTTCCTAAGCCTCTTCACATTTTTTTTTTTTCCAATTCCTGTTTCCTCACTCTGTACTGGTTGACTGTTCATTTTTTCCTTGTGTTCCAAATCATTGATTCGAACCCTGGTTTTCTTCCCTTTGCCATTGTTTTTGTGTGGATTTTCCTTTGTTTTACTTAGCCTAGCCTTCACTTCTTTCCTTCTGCATTTGCCATACTTAAACATGTCTGTCAAGTCTGTGAGCATCTTTATCACCAGCATTTTGGACTTTGCATATGTTAGGCTGGCTATCTCCTCATTGCTTATTTATACTACTGAAACTTTAATGTTCCCTTTTTTGAGCCATACTTCTCTGTCTCCTCAACTTGACAATCTCCTATATTTGCCTCTGTTTCTTAGGTAGAACTGTCACACCTATTACATTGTAAGGGTTGGAGGCTTAGATATTAGTCAGTATGGGGCAACCCATTTCACCACTTTGTGGTACTGTATGTGGGGTAGGGGTGTGAGAAAGAACAATGCTGCTTGCTCACAACTGGCCCCTTTTCCAGGTACTTCTCCCACTTCCTCCATGGACCTAGCACCTCTCTAGCTGTTGCCCTGGCCGTGGTTCCCAGAGTGGGTGGGTTTGTGGATATTCCAGGTCCATGGGGCCTCTAAACAAACAAGCTCTGCTAAGAGACTGGAAGTTTCTTCCTCTGCCCCAGCCTCCACTGGTTTTCATAGTCATAAGCAATGTGGCTTTATTGTGCCCTCACACTGGAACCATGAGCCACTTGGTCTGGTCTAGTACTGGGAGCATTCCCCAGGTGTACCTACTTATTTTTAATGTGTGACTATGCTTTTCACCAGCCAGCCTTAGCCACCTGCCCCACTGCAGCTGTCATGCCATCAAACTGTGCCGCTAAACTTCATCTTCTCTGTCCTGGCTCCACCCACCCCTCCTGCCTATCTGGAGGGATATTTCTTCGTTATATTGTTGTTTGATGAACTTCCATGAAGCTCAATTTCTGGAATTTCTGGTTTTCTCTAGTTTTGAGGTAGATGTATTCCTTCTTATTATAGACAGAGACATGGAATGTCTACCGAGGCCTCCATCTTGGCTCGAAGTTCAACCTGCTAAATCTTGTGACTTCCTCCTCTGAATTGCTGAGATCAGCCAGGGCAAAGAGCCTGGGGCAAACCCAGCAAGGAGCATGTTGCTGGGCATTGGGAGAAATCTCTTGAGATGTGAAACATGCCAATGTGCTTTCATAAAAATTGTTGAGGTTGAGGCATGAACTGAAATGTTATATATCATTAGGAATTTGACCTGAACAGCCTAAGTATAGAATTTCTATTGGGAAGAAACACCATTCTTAATTCTCAGCAATGGTGAGCTCAAAGAGCAGGCCTTGCTTGCATTTAGTATGTGTGTGTGTGTGTGTGTGTGTATGTAAGTGTGAAGGCTGCCACCTTTCCTCTTTCAAGAACAACAAGCCTTTCACTGATGATTCTGGAATGCACATTCTCTTTCCAAAGTGAGTACGTGGTGCATCCAGTACCTCATGCCTGCCAATGATACTGTCCATGGACTATAAAATCCCCCTCCTCAAAACAAATTCTGAAAGCCCTAGCCAGTGAACAGAGTGTCCTGAGAAGGAACTAACCCTGGGATAAGGAGGCAACTGGCATGGTCAGGCTAGAAAAGGAACCCTGAGAATACAAAACCAAAATGGCTGGCTGGGGGAACCTGGCTAGCTAGGTAGAGTGTCTATAATAGAAATGACACTTCCACATCCAAAGTCTAGAGATCCAGGAGACCTGATTTGTGACCATTTATCTTTTATACCTGTTCTAATATGGGAGGTGAGGACCCTGTTCTTTGAGTAGCTTCTCTGAGTAATTACCAGATGGCCCCAGCAAATGCAGATTTCTAGACATCGAATTGACCCTAATATAGCCACAGGGTTCCCTTCTTCAGTTCCCCAGTGAAAGAGTGAGCTCAACACTCTGGGTCTTACTTTGAGTCACTTTCTGTGTCTTTCATCAGCTTCCTTGAAGATGGGCAGCTAAGGGGAGGATGGAGATGGAGCTTGGTAGATTTCAGTACCATTTTTGTTTCACCATCTTGATTGTGTGCTATGTCTTGAGCCTTAAACCCAAGGATACTGCTAATAATTTAAGACCAGAAAGGTCCATAGGAGGCAGGCTGTCTGCCTTTTGAAAGATGAGTTCTTGCTTTCTGAGAAAAGGGCATTGGACTAGATGGTCTTTGTTCCAGCAGGTCCAGTAGTCTATGGCCTATGATTGCTCAGCTCCAATCTCCTACTTCAGGGCCAGTGTACAAACCTTCTGAAGGACACAGATGACCAACATTTGGCACTGAGGGTAGATTAGTGGTAAGTCAAGGAGAGGTGGGACTTTGCTGTAATAATACCTATCCCCTCAGGTCAATGAAGAAATAGTGCACCTTAACATGACATCAAAGGGAATCTTCTGGTGAATATAAATAAATCAGGTATAAACACAAATACCAACCAGCTACAGGCTTTACTTTATAATAGAATCAACTTAAAAGAGTTAGTAATAATTTTCAAGTAAAGTATGAAAATTAGTAAGTGTGAATATATAATCTTCTCTATATAATCAAGGTAATGATGTAAATCAAAGGAAGATAGAATATAACAATGTGAAATATAAGAATGTGTAGAAACAGGCATATGTTAATATATCGAAACTGTGCATTTATTAAATGAACTCATTATTCCTATTCAGGGAATTTGGGACACTTTATCAGTTTTATGTTCCCATATCAAGTATTAGAAACAGATTGAGAAAATGATTACAGTCATGCTGGATGATTAATTATAACTGTCTAGATCATGCATTCTTCCTGACCAATCTGGGCTGGGGAGCTGTTATCACAATTACTGTCCTTAGAGATCTCTGGAGTCCATGCAACAGGCCTGAGTGTGCTGTCCATGAAAATAAGTCAAGGTAGACCAGGGCCCAGGAGTTTTTGCATATACTGCGGATACATCACTGCTCTTCCAGAAGGAAAGTGAATCATTGGAAATGGTGGTGTGAAGCTGGCTTTTCATACTGGAGGGTCTGAGAGTTGAACGCAAGAGGGTCATGAAGCTCAGGCCTATGCTGGCCATGAACCTGCTAGGGACACATTGATAAGAAAGTCCACCTATGACATCTGTTTTGACTCAGTAAAAAGGCAATTGTCCAACACTGGGCTTTGCCTTGGCTCAAAGTAAACACTCAACAAATAAAACATTATTTAACCTAAATTATCTAAAAATTATATGCATTACTGTTCTTCCCTTGTGTAAGCATTTCATTTGATAAAGAAACATACCATAGGTCTCTGTGTTTGTGGGAAGACTCTTCTGTCACTTACAGTCCCAGTCTTAGCCTCCGTGGTCCCCATGACTCTGAGCCCTGCTATATCCCCACTGTGTGGCACATGTCTGGTGGGTCACTTTGCCCAGTGAATGTTTGTTGAATGACTCTATGTGATGCTCATCGTGGCCTTTCTCAAATCTTATTTTCTCCGAATAAGACTGGACAACTCAGAGGCCCTAATGAAGCTACAGAGGAAAACATAGATTGAGTCAAAGCATAACACCAGCCAACCGAGTGCCAATTATGGAATTCTTTCTCATTGATTGCTGTCCTATTTTAGTTTTTTTGAAAAGCATAACAGAACCCCAGAAAATAACATTTCTGAATAAGATGTTTTAAAAATAACTTATCCAGCTCCTTCCTGACCAAACCCTGTACCCATAGGAAGTTGAGAAGATGGGCTGGAAGATAGAAAACAGTGGGGCCTTGAGGTCCCCATAAATAAGGAGTGCTGGGGCAGCTTCTTATCCATAGATCTGTTTGGCCTCAGACCATCTTTCTGGCTTCCATTCAACATAACTGTGCAAAATGGTACGTACACTGGGTTCCCTGGGAGAATAACTTCTTTTGAGGAAAATATCTTCTACTTTTTCAATACTAATGGAGCTTTTTCCTTACTCTAAACCTACTGCCCTCCTTTTTGCAAGATAGGAGAAACAGAACTTATCTGGTTCATTGCACCCTCTAGTGCAGAAAGAAGGACCCATAATGTCACTACATCGGGTATGTCATACAAACTGCATTTTTGGAGTAACGGGGCTCAAAATGCATCAATTCATCATCCCATTTGATTGTCTCCTTAACCCTGTGAACAGGCAGAGACTGTTCCACATTCTCATGCCACAAATAAGGAAATGGATGTTCAGAATGCAGATTCTCTAAAACAAAAAAGTTAGGAATGAAAGCAGAATATTGCCCTATTTTCAGGGTTGTCCCTATACAGACTCCTGATCTAGAAAATCACAACTGAGTCATGTGGAGAGGTAGCCCCCTTCCCTCAAGTCATAGAGCCGTTCTCTCCCAGAAGCAGGGGTCCTTCAGAGCACTGCCATTTTTAGGTGGATTTAGACATGTCATGATTAGAGAGTAACCACTGTGTTGGATAACCCATTACATCCAACTCCAGCCTTAGGCAATCTGATGCCCATTTTATACATAATGACAGTGGGACTCAGGAAGCTCATTAACTAACCCAGCACTGTTGGTACTCTTGCTGGGATCTTTGGGGGGCAGGGGCATGGACCAGATGAGCCAAGTTTCCAAAGTGTGACATCCAGTTAAAAAAGTGATAGTATACCATGTTGACTGACAACAGATGACTAAGTGCAGGATTGCTGGGGTTCTGCCCCTGAAGTCAGCTGTTGCTCATAGACACAGGTAGCATGTGGGTCTGTCACATGCTGTTGTCCCACTGCCCTCAAACATGTGAAATAGCAGTCTTCCACTGGTTTTCAGTCACCTCTCAATTAGTCAACCATCCACTGATTTCTGAGTATGTAGTGAGAGCATCTCACTGTTCATTCACACATCAAAAATGTGGAGAAACGGTAAAAAGTCACTCTGCTCCCTGAGTTACTGATTAGACAATTACACATAGATTTGCTGAATGAGAAAAGCCAAGTAATAATCACCAAAATAAAAATCAGTAAGCCTCCGAGTGCTTCATGAGATGCTCTGTGGCTTCAGGTTAAACCCGTGATGCTATTGATCCTCTTGTTTCCTTGTTGTTTGTGAGCACAACTCCCCTCTGTCCAGTCAGGGCAGCAATGACACAGAACACATAATTTTAGGATTAAATAAGATGATGTGTTATGTGCTTAGTGCAGGTGCCTTAAGCTTTATAGAAACTCAATAAATGAAACCTATGAATAAAAAAGTAATATTAACAACAATAAATTATCCACATTAATATTCATATAAAATGGCAGAGCAATAATTTCTGTTTCATCCACAGGCCATTCGGCCACTTGCCCCAGGGGAGACTCCATCTGGGCTCTATAAGGCCGCAGGGACCTGGCTGAGGGACCACTGGCTGACTATCCATGTCAGGGCAGCATGGCTGCACCTAAAACATGAATTCCTTCAGTCCTTGCTCAGGAGCAAATGCATTTGTCATTTAATGCCAAGACAAAATTGTCATTCCTTTGCTACTCACCCTCTCAAATCTTTAAGGCTAACTTCTACAGTAAAGGACATCTGATCCAGATCTTTCCATTAGACAACCCCTTTGCCCAGCACCTCCAAGAAGTCCCCTGTCTAATGGCACCTGTGTGTTTGTTGCATTTACGTCAGGTGTGTACCTGGCTACAACTGCGTTGCCATGAGAAGTGCTCCTTTGCATGCAGGATCTTCTAACACTTCTGGAAAGTCTGAAGCCAGGCCCTTGAGAGAGAACTGAGTGTGCTTGATTACAAAAAAAACCACACGTTCCCTTTGTCCCGATGGCACCAATGCCGATTGGTTCCACAGTAAATGCAGCTTTACTCACTGTAAGGATGTGACTGGTGGCCCCATCACACGTCCATCTTTAAAAAGCAGCCATCATGTTCATGTCAGGGATAAATTTATTTCCTGTGTTGTACTGAAAACACAACAAAAAAGACGGAAATTCCACCTTCTATCTCTAGCAAGGCTGGGCCAGCCCTTGGACAAGGCAAAGTTTGTACAGTGACAACGTCTGCGGAAAGCCTGTCAACACTGGAGGATGACTTTGCAGGAAGGTCACAGACGTGAATGCATTAGCGAGGCTAGCGTGGTGCTGGGGGCCCGGTCCCCCCAGTCTCCGGCAGCAGCTGCGTATTAGATGACACCCGATTCAACTGCTAAGTGGTGCTGCGGCCGCTTTATCGGCCGGTCGCCAGCGGGCTCAGGGGAGAAGCGCTATCTCCTATGGCCATGAAAATTGATATTGAACATGGAAGGGAAAATCTCACAAGCTGATAGCAATTAGCTAAAAAGGATTTGCGACTCCATGATTCATCACGCCAGGGGACCGAAGTCATTTGCAGTCACTGTTTCGAGAGTCCCTGTGCGCAGCTCCAAGCTCTGCCTCTGTTTATCTCTCACACTGGGGTGCGACATTTCAGGCTTTCAGAGCCCTTTCTAGAACAGAAGCTGTCTTAGCCCCGTGATTCTCTCTGTCAAAGATTCTTGAGTTAGAAGGTGCTGGAGTTGGGCTCAGGTTGCTGTTTGCATTTCAGATATTCATGTAGGAAAATGGAAGACAAACTCTTTCCAAGTTGGTTGTTTTCATTTAAGAAATTAATTTGTGACTACAAATCAGTAAGAATATTATACCTAAATTACTTAATCAAAATTATAGTGCTAAGGTGTCTGGAGATCATTTTTTTAAAGAAATGCCAAGCTTAGGTAGCTGCTTCTTTATGCTTCATGACTGAGGTATACCCAGAATGTTGGCTCCAATAGCTGTCCCCTGGGGGTGTTCACTTCCTTGTGGCAGGTCTCCCCATCTTCCTGTGCATCCCTGTAGCTCTGAGCCATTTATTTAAAATGCTGTTCCATTGCAATGACCTACCATCATTCTTTATTGCTTAAATAGATAGAATTTGTGCTCCTTTTGTCACAAACAACACAGGAAATTATGCATCAGGGCTCCTCCATGGAGAATTCCAATCCGGACCCAAATGTGAAAGGGAAACTTCAATGCTTTCAGGACCCCTGAGAAAAGAAGGAGCTCTTGAACTAGTAGCATACAGCATAAATCACAAAGGAAAAGTTTCTATTTGTATACCATTAACATATGTGAAATAAATATTTATATTCTATTTATTTTAATATATGTGTTTATATACTCATTGAAATTACAAGCTTCCTTGTGAAGAAAAAAAAAGTACCATAAACAGACCAAAAGAGCCATAGGCTTCCTCATCACCAATTAAGAAAATGAGATTCATACAGCAATGTCCTCTCTTGCCCTACCATGTAACTAGAGCAGCAAAACACATCTAATCATGGAAAAGGTTGGCCGAGATGCTGAGGCGATAGCAATGCTCCAGCTGCTTCCAAGGAGAGCCAACTGGGGAGCCAGCTTGCCCAGCGTCGAGCCTCACCTTTGGTCCACTCTGCTCCAGCAAGCAGCCTGTGGGCATCAGGACACTAGCGCCCTTTGCAAGCAGACCATCGTGTATTGGTTGGGGTGAGTCAGCTACCCAGTGCCACCATGGGTTCTGGCTTTCTCCCACTATCCCCTGAACCACCCTAGTTTAACTAGTGCACATTTTATCTTGGCTTGCCTGTGCAGTCAGACATGTTTTAGCAGGGATTTTATGGCTAGCAGGAAACAGATGAGGAAAATGAAGAGAAGGAAGGAATGCAGACATACTGAAACACTTTGAGAGATGGAGGTGCCTCTGGGGAAGAGTGGGAGGTGCAGAGAACTGGCTGGTGGTCAGGGTTGCTGGGTTCATGCTCCTGTGGAGACGTGAGGATTCTGGGACATGGATTTTTTGATCGCAGGCAGTGCCCAAAGGAAGGCCTTGAAGACTCCTGTTTTCCCTAATTCAGAGGCAGGACAGTGAGGGTCTCAGGAAGACCAGTTTCTGCAGCATCTATTTAAAAAAAAAAGACTAGAAATGGTCCTTTTGCAGGGCAGAGGGTGGCAGTGAAACATTGCATGAGGACTTTGCTTATCAGGTTTGCTTTAGCAGGATTCAGTGGCAGCTTCAGCGTCTGTGATCACCAAGCCCCCTGGCAAGTCTATTAGGTATATAATCAACTATAGTCAACCAATATTTAATGTGGTGATGGTATCCCTTATTTGAAAAACAGTTGCATGCATCACTTTTATAAGTGCTAGAAATCATGATCATGGCAGTAAATACCTTGAAATCTCAGGATCTCTGAAATGCATCTCTAGCCAAGTTCGGTGTCCACACGCAATGGAAGTGTCCTCAGAGCAAGCTTTGTTCTTCCCATCCTGTTGTTCTTTCTTTCCTTCTTTCTCCAGAGCTGTAATTCCTTGTCTGACAGTTCATTAGCTTTCTGTTAATTATTTCAGAAATGATCCCTGCTGCCCCTTCCCTAAAGTTTTCACCCTGGGAACCTAAAAATTCCCTTAGCTCCCTGAAGTGCTGCCTCCTCCCCCTTTCCTCTTATTCAGGTTTCCTCTCTGGATGTTGTGTTTGCTCAGGACTCCAAGGAAGTACTTGCTCCCCTGCTCCCAGGATAAGCTGGCCAGCCCTGGACAATTGGTGTTCTTATCAGATGTGCTCCAATTAAAGTGCCAAGGGATCCCTGCGCATCTTCCACTCTGAGACTGAAAAATTCTACCCAACACAGCACAGAGCCAGAGCGGGTTATGTTACAGGCACTGCATTAGAAGTGAGCTAAGTATCTCGGTATGTCCTTTACACCATGTTCTAATGTGGACGCAAGTCCTGAACAGTACAACAACTGCTTAGCAAGCCGGGCTAAGAACTGCTGATGGTGCAGGACCCTGATGGGAGATGTGAAAACAGGTAAATGTATCCGCTCCTGGGAACTGTATCTCATGACCTTGTGTCTTGGAAAGGTCAAAAAGTAAAATGGAAACAACTATGTAAATGCAGCAGAGCACATTTTGGAGCAGGTTTGGGGAGGGAGAAAGTTTGGCTTGGCTAGTGCTATCAGGAAATGTGACCCATAGTGTTGTGGCCCTCTGAGGTCCCAAGCACTGTTCCCAGGCCCACTACTTTGACCTTCAGAAGACCTGCTCCCCACCATCACTAATCCAGTTTTTAAGCTAAGAACCTAAAGTTGGTAATGTGCAGGCTGAGGTCAGTTGGCACCCAGGCTGCTGGAGGATTTGGCAGTGAATGGGGAGATTCCCCTAGATGAGGCCTTGTACATACTGGCCCCCGTGGGAACACCTGTGCTGCTGGATACCCGCATTCCTCTCAGATGAGACGCAGTGTATCTTTATTTCTGCATCCTTGCCTTTCTCCTGACTGCTCCTGTTGGTGCTTTGTTTCTTTTTCATGTATACTTACTATTTCCTTTCCTTCCACATATGTCTGTGGGATAAATCACTGACCTCTAACATTCTTAAGATGTAATGGTCCAGTGCAAAGGCTGTGGGTGTGGCTCTGAGCCAGGGGGTCTTGCTCCCATGCTGGCCTGCTGGGTGGCCTTGGGCATATCCCCTCTGTACTCAGGTTTCTTACCATAAATGAACGTAAATAACATAGCTCTGTCAGGGGGTCTTATTATGAATGATTTAACTATATTTGGCCAAGCACTTGGAACGGTAACAAACACAGTAAGTCTTCTTTAACGTTGTTGATAGATTCTATGACTTTAAGAGATGTATAAGAAAACCAATTTTACCCTAAGCTAATTGATATAAACATGAGTTAAGTTCCTGTGTTACCTCATCAACATTATAATAAAATGACATTGGACAAAACGTTATTCAAGGATTGGATATATACTCACATACACATTCGCAAAAGTTATGTATTAGTGAGAACTGAGCTATGCCTTCTTTGTGTTCTTGTGGTCTCAATGCCAAGCATGGTGACACACGCAGACTATAATATAGCACCAGAAGATGTCCTGGTCACTCACCTTCTGCCCAACTGCACACCACGTTCAATGGGCTGAGTAGAGTGGAGAGGCTTCAGTTTGCCACCTGGTTTTTTTGAAAAGCAGTGTGCTTATTAACTCTTGTATCCCCTCTTAGGACTCCATGGTTCTTGTTTCTTCTATCACTCAGTTTCCAATGAGCAAGACCTCAGTCCAGTCTCATGGCCTGGAGCTGCATATCTCTCATGGAAGGGCATTTGGCCACAGAGCATCCAAAACCAAGTTATAAGGCTTCTGCAGGAAGTTCCCACAGGATGGACATGCTCATTTCACACAAAAGTGACCCACTTCATGAGGCATTGACACGTCATCTCTCCTGTTCCCTGCAAATGAAACCTCTGCCTTGACTTCTGCTCTTTGAGTACCCAGGGCTTTAACCATCTGATGCTTCTTTCTGAGGCCAAACAAATGCAAAGAAAATGGTTCTTTCTGTTGGTTGTATCTTCTCAAAAATGACAAGTGTAAGTCATATACACATAGTATATTCTTGTTATTTTCTTTGGCACCAGCTTGGTTTATTATTTAAAGGATGGTCATAAATGCTGTATTAGTTTCCTGGAATTGATGTAACAAAGTATTGGGTTGGCCAAAAAGTCCATTTAGTTTATTCCATAAAATAGAAGACACATTTTTCATTTTTACCAATAACTTTATTGATTTGGATATTTTGAATATGTCAGCTATCTCCCACTATTGGTTTCTAGTACGTAGAGGATGGAAGTACTGCTAAACATCTTCCAATGTATAAGACAGCCCTATAACAAAGGGTTATTTGGTCGAAATGTCAGTAGTACCAAAATACTTTGCAAACCATTTTGACACATTCAATCAGTCATGGCACCTTCTCCATACATTGCACAAATCTTTTTCTTAAATTTTTTTTACCTTTCTTGAAATAATAAAACATAATATGACAAAAATGTTACATGTTTTCTTTATCTTCAATATTAAAGTGGCTGTGCAAAAATTCACCAATTTTGGTAAAATAATTTTTTTCCTTTTAAAGATTGTATTCATTATTTTCAGAGAGAAGGGCAGGGAGGAAGGAAAAAAGGGAGAGAAGCATCAATGTATGGCTGCCTTTCACCTGCCTCCAGCCATGGACCTAGTGGAGACCTGGTTTGCAGCCTGGTTATGTGCTCTGGCTGGGGAATCAAACCAGTGACCTTTGGGTTCACAGGCCAGCGCCAATCTACTGAGCCACATCAGCCAGAGCCATGATAAGATGTTTTTAAGCACACTGATGTGACAGCTGTCACAACACAATCTAACAAAATTGTTTATAATGAAGTTAAAAACTACTAAGCACTACTTGAGCCATTGTACAGAAACAACTACAAAAACTTTTTGGACAGCCCAATAATATACAATGAGTGGCTTAAAACTGGGGAAATGTGTTGCCTGATAGTTCTGGAGGATAGAAGTTTGAAATCAAGTGTCCATAGAGCCACATTTGTTCAGAGGCTCTAGGAGAACATCCTTTCTTGCCTCTACCAGCTTTTGGTGCTCCCAGCATTCCTCACTTTGTGGCTTAGTCTCTCTATTCCCTGCCTCCATCATCATATGTCCTCTTCTTCCACCTCTGCCTTTTCTTCTGTTAGTCTCTGTGTCTCACATCTACCTCTCCTTTCTCTTATAAGGTTACCTGTCATTATATATTTTGGGTCCATCTTGATTATCCAGGATAATCTCCTTTCCAGCTCCTTAATCCCATTGCTAAACTCCCTTTAAAAAAATATAAGGTCCCACTCACAGGTCCCTCATGTTAGGGGTTAGACACATCATTTTAGGACCCACCATTTTATCCACTACAGATGTCTTTGGAACCATTTACAAAACAGAGTAAGTTTGAGCAAACTGCTTTATGGAGAGTTAAGGGAGTGACAAGTAACTTATCCTCTTTGACTCTAGAAAGCACATTATTAGAAGTCATAAAATCATGAGGAAAGAAGGAGGCAGATTAATTCTTCACAAAGCTTTTCATGATTTATTTAATTTTTGTACAAAACCCCATTGTGAATTTTTCCAAGCCTGATTTTTATTTTTGTGAGTATGATGTAGGCTTAGCATAAATCATGGTGACTACGAGCATAATTTGCTGATTTTGCAGTGCTGCTGAGCCTTATGCTCCTAGAATTTTGATTGTTTTGGAACTACATTTATTTTATGGCTTTAAACAAACAGAAAAAGTCAAGCCCCAGCACCAGGCCATGTGCAGATATCCATGGCTCCTGTAGTTGGAGAAGAATTTGCATTCCCTGCATCCTTGCTTAGCCTTGGTCCCTCCCCTGGGATTCGAGATCTGATGGGCTTATATTTGCCAAATGACTTCTTATGGAAAATGAGTACAGAGCAGGACTGGGGGTGGGGGGTGTAGGGAAGTGGTGGGAGATGTGGCTGGAAAGTAGGTTTATTGGCTTTAGAAGCCACCAGCAGGAGGTTTTTATTTCACTCCCTGAAAAATGAAGCACTTTTGAAAGTTCTAAAGCAGAGACAAGTCAGAATATGAAGTATAAAGGAAGGACATGGCCACTCTGGTACTGGGGTATCTTATGGTTTGAATTGTTTCTCCTGAAATATAGGGGTTGAAGTCCTTCTTGGAAATAAGGTGGCTGCAGATGTAATTAGTTAAGATAAGGTCATTCTGAAGTAGGGTGGGACTGAATGCTAAAAAAACACAGAATGCCAAAGAGATACATCAAAATGTACATAAATGGAAGATAATCCATATTCAAAGGCTAATGTCAAGCACTTTGCAAACTGATATAGTAGTTTAAAATGTTTTGTAAATATAGACAGTATTTTTCTAAAATATACATAAATGTTTAAGGTACTAAAATAGCTAAAATCATTCTAAAACTGAAAAGCGGGCATCAATCCCTTCAGCATTGATCATGTGTGCACCTTTGTCAACAATCAGTCAGCTCAACTTGTTTGGGGCAATTTCTGGGATTTCTTATTTTGTTTTATAAATCTAGGTCTCCATCCCTCTACCAATATCCCACTGTCTTCATTTATATAAATATAGACATAGAGTCTTGAAATAGAGAGAGGCAGAGAGGCATAGAGAGCCAGAGAGAGAGAGAGATTGCAGTTAAAGTTCTTTTCTAGACAGTGGGGGAGAAACTGCATTTTCCTAAACCAACCTGAGGGAGGCTGTGACAGCTTCAGGGGCAACAAATGCAGAGAAGCCAGCCGATTTAACTGCATTTTGCTTTGAAATTGAATGACAGATTTAGAGTGATTTCTGATTCAATCGGAAGAGGCAAGTGTGGAGATTGTGGGTTTAGTAGGAGAAAACAGAGGGCACATATCTCCCTGCAAGCCAAAGCTCTTAGTGACAAACTGAAAGGCGGACAGAGCTCTTTCCTCCGGCCCTGAGTTCCGAGTAATTCTGGACTCAATAGTGAGGCATGAGGAGGATGTGAGGCAGGGGACCAGCCAGGACCTTGGCCTCTGCTGTCTGGGAAACAATCCTGCCTGCGTGCAACATGCCAGCTCCAGACCCTGCTATCAGGGCGTTTTGTCTTCCTGCCCTCATTCTTGGGTTTAAATTTGGGAGCTCCGAATCAAGGGACTCCTTTAATTAAACTTCTAGTGGTATCAGACCAAGGGGCCATTTGTGATACTCATACAATGCTTCACTGTTCCCCTGAACAAAAAGAACCTCGCTGTGATTGTCATCCCAAAGAGTTAGCACCCTTCCTGATGAACACTCCATGGTTAGGAATTATAAATCTTCTTTTGAATGAAATTAATTTTTGTGTGTAATCATAGACTGTTAATTGGAGATGACTGTTATACACAAAATATTTGTGAGCCCCCACCCCTCCAAAATCATATGTTGAAATCCTAACTTCTAAGGACACTGTATTAAGGGGTGGGGCCACTGGGAGGTAAACAAGTAGATAGACAGGCTCTAGAAAGATCCTATATTTCAACTGTGTGAGTTTAACAGAGGGAGGAACTGGCCTCGGGCATTGCAGGGATTACACCAAAGAGAAGGCTGAAAGTAGAGACCCAGTTGATGCACCTGTGACTCTGGGGGTGTCTTACACAGACCTGCCTGCCCACTTTCTGTTTTCTTCTGAGATATACCTTATAAGACACGCAGAGACTAGCACAATTCTGAGCAGCTCCTTCCAGAAGAAAGTTTGGTAAAGAACTCCACAATGGACTATAATTCACTCTAAATGTGAAAATAAGTACTTGTGAGGCTGTTCTTTGAAGACCTGACACCTGAGGCCTTTATCCAATGGCCCCTGAGGATCCAAGTCCCACCAACAAGTTCGTGAGGGAGCTGAGGGGAGCCTGCCCCAGCTGACCTGAGATGACCCCAGTCCTGGCAGACACAGTGAATGCAGCCTGTGAGATACCCTGAGCTGGGCACCTAGCTAAGCCGCACATGAATGCCCTGACTTACAGAGACTTTGAGATAGTGAATGTGCTTTGTTTTTAGCCACTAAGTTTTGGGGTAGCCTGTTATGCCATTATCAAAGATTATGACAAAACCTTCACAGAGTGAAGTTTAAAAAAATCTTAAAAAACGGATAAGAAGGAATAATAGAAATGGAAGGAAACTTGACTTGGGGTGGTGAACACACACTACAACATATAAATGATGTGTTATAAACCTATACACCTGAAACCTATATAATTTTATTAACTGATGTACTCCAAAAGTTAAATGGAAAAAAGGCAACCCTGATGTCAGTCAATTACTTCTTCTCCCTCCTTTCCCTGTGAATTCACATTCAAGGTGGGTAGAACGGGTTTCATCAGCAGCCAGCCTAGTGACAAGCAGGAAAGGACTAGAAGTCAGAGAGCTCGGCCTCTCCTTTCTCCTATCACCCTAAACAAAGCAGAGGTCAATTCTACATGTTCGAAGAGATTAGACTAGCATCAGTGATTTCTACAAATAGTTAGATCATAGAATCATCTGGGATGCTTTTTTTAAAACATACAGATTCCAGGGTCATACGCACAAAATTAGTTGGGGAACTCAAGGTAAGGCCTGGAGCATGTACTTTAAAAAACAAATAAACCAAAAAATGGAGCTTTTTTTCCTGAAAACCATTTTTCTTGTCTGAAGATAGAGAAATTAGCTATAAATTCAAAGGTAGGCAGCTTGGCAAGGGTTTAATGACTAGTGAGTAGGTACCTCCTGATTAAATAAGAATTAAATTTCATCTGGCTTTAAAACTGTCAGGCATCCTTAATGCAAAGGCCTTGAAAAAGAAAAGTAAATTATTCCAGATTCATAGTGATTTCCTCTTGAATTATATTCCCAGCCAATTGAGCAATCTCTTGTGTATAAATCTAAAACTAAATATTTTCTAATTTTTTTTGTTTTTATTTTATTTTTTTTTTATATCTATGAAATTCAGAGGTCCAGAATTCTTACTATGGTGAAAAAAGGGCTTAATAGTAGTATGCGTGATCAGTCTGCTTCCTTCACGTTACTTTGTCTTCCTATAATTATAGCTATAAATTGGTGACCGTTATAAAAATAGTTATTTTAACAATTTTAGCTTTTATTTTTATAAAACTGGAAAGTTCAGAAGGTGGTCAAATACCTGGCCAATATTTGTCAGGCACACACATTCTGGTAAATTCATCTGTATAGCAGTCACTCACAAAAAAATACTATAGAAAAATTGATTTTGTATGGTTTAAGAAAACAAACAAAATTCAGTAACAATACACTTCAGATCATTCACTCTCCAAAAGTCTTATTGGAAAGAATCAGATAATTGAAGCAACATTTGATTACTTTAGCTTATAGTATTGAGGTAATTAATTCTGTTTTCCATTTGCCCTTTCCAATGTAATGTGACCTCAATGTTATTTTCTAAGTAAATCGATTAGGAGATTTGGCTTGTCTATGCAACTCTTGCAAGTGGTTAAATTATTGGAGCAAAAACATTTTTATACACACTGCAAACCAATCTTAGTGTCTGTCACTTTCAAATATTTGGTTCTTATAACTTATACTTTAAAAGCCATTTACAGGTCTAATTAATTTCTTCCTCAGCAATCTAAAGATCAATGTGTCCGACCTTATAGATTGACTATATAAAATGATGCATGGGCCAGAATTAGCATTCAGTTAAATATTGAGGTAAATTAGTGTCAGAGCTAAACTCTGCTAAACGATGTGTCCATTAGACCCTACAAACCACCTCTCAGAATTGGCCCTAGCTATCAGTGTTTATCAGTTATAAATTTCCATATTCCTATCTTGCTCAGTAATTCTTTTCCAAATTACCTCAAGCCCATGTCTTGTGATTCTCTATATAATTACATCTGCTTTTCCCTGGGGGGGGCGGGGGGGAGTAAGCATACATATACTTTAAAATCTTTTGTTTTTCCCTCTCACTAAATTACCTCACAACTTTCCCTAATTGGAATAGTTTGTGAGAAATGTTATCACTTCTACATAAAGTCTTATCCCTCTGTGACATTGTCCCTACACTGGATATTATTAATACAACTCCACTCTTTGGATGAAAGAAATGCTCAGGTTATTATAAAGCACCTGAAGAAGTATGTTCCTAGGTGGCTTTGTCAAAAATCACAGGGGCGGGCTGGATTTGTTGGGTGGCTTCCAGTTTGGCTGGCATTGGATATGTGCTGTTTAAGCATTTTATGTACACCCAGAGCCCTTTTCTGAATTACAGAGCTTTTGCAAACACTGAAATAAATATACAGAAAGGCTGAAAAAAATTAAAGAAAACATTTCCACCTCCTGCAGTTCACTTGCAACTTGCTGCTGAGCTGAATTTGACAAGCGTGCAAATAAACAGCCAATTGGAAGCACACAGCAAACTTCACAGGGGTTAGAGTTTCTTATCACAAGGTGTGTAAAGGATTCTGGGCAGTAGATCCAGTGGCTGGCCTTGCCAGGCTGACTTTGTTCCTTTAAGCTGTCATGAATTAGATGTAAATAAACAAGCCTATGAGAGAGAACACGGTCTGGTTTTTACAGCTGGGAATCTGTGATTGAGACCCCATGTGGCTGGGGAGTGGTGACCATTTTGTATAGCCCTTTGCTGCATATCTCTCCCCAAGAAGGAAAGAGCAAAGTTTTGCTCAGGGATGCTTTGGGACATTGGTTGGCAGTCAGCAAGAAGGTCTTCATGATTCAGCAAAAGAGGGAGACTTATTTCCATGGCTGCTAGGGAACTGATGTCTGTTTCTGGATTGCTAGGGAAGGGCATGCAACATGACAGATACCAACAGAGAAGCCACAGCAGCAGGAAGGCAAGAGGTGCTAAGATTGTAAACAGTAGGGTCATGAGGAAGTGAAACGGAGTGGAGATGAATGGTACTGGATACTCTAATAGGCTGACAGCATTGTGGTCAACTGGACCTCAATCCCACTGAGGACTGGGACATCATGTGCACCATACAAGCAAGTAGGGTCGTGTTTACCAACTGCCATTCATTACTGAAGACCATTCCTGGGGGAACAAACATTTCCTGTACCCCTAGCTGGCCCCACACATGGACCCAGATTGCCCCCAGACCTCAGATGGAGAGTCATTTTTGTAGTACAAAGCCCTCAGGGAAAATTGGTAGGGTTGTAATATGATGAGCCACAATAGCCACTGGTGAAGTCTAACCAGGGTTGTTTTTTCATTCTGCTCTGCAGAAAATCCTAGAGGGGCAATGATCCATAATGTTCCTGATACTCAGGATGGAACAGGGATGGAAGCCTCCCAACAGAATAAGTGCCGGCCTTGATGGAGCAAAACAGAAGCCATAGGAGACCTAGGTTTCCAGAAGGGCTAGTGTTTGCCTGTCATATGAACTACTTAATGCCTCCCTCCAGCAGTGTGACACTTACCATACAGTAGACACAGAGTGCATATTTGTTGAGTGATAAAATGCATGAATGGACAACTAAAAGCATAAAGACTACATCACATTAATGAAAGATTTTTTGTATTGTTTTGAGATACACAGTCAAACCCCTTGAGAAGGGGGTTTGAAGCAAGAGGTCCAGTCACTTGTGTGGGGCTGTCCCAAGGCTTGTCGTCACTCCTGTGAAGCATCTTCTTCCACTTGACCCCACGATGAGAAAACCCATGAGAAGCAGGGCTTCTACAAGATATTTAGTAGAACACATATAAACAGTACTTCTACTTCACTGGATAACTGAAAAGTGACAATTTATTTTCAAACTGAAAAAATTCGAGAATTGGTTGGATAATATATTGCCACTTTAAAAAAAAACACTGTTTATAAGCTGCTATTGTATATTTTTAAAGATTTTATTTATTATTTTTAGAGAGTGGGGAAGGGAGAGAAACATCAATGTATGGTTGCCTTTCACCTGTTTTCAACCACAGACCTGGCTGAAGACCTGGCTTGCAAACTAGTTATGTGCCCTGGCTGGGAATCGAACCAGCAACCTTTGGGTTCACAGGCTGGTGCCTTATCCACTGTGCCACCAGCCAGGGCTTATATTGCCATTTTAGTAGAGTTTAAAATATTGATTTTGTTTATAATGGGTAGGCATAATAAAAGACAATTTCAAAAACATACTCCAAAATATTTGCTCTGCACACTGAAAAATTTAAGTTAATTATATTATTATTTTGTATTCAATTACATATTTGCCATTCTTGATGCTGTTTACTTTTCTTCTAGACATGAGTTACCATATGGAAAAGCTTTCTTTTAGCCCAAAGACTATTTTTAAGCACTTCGTATTATGTTGAGTTGTCTTCTGTCAACTCAACTTTCCCTTATCTAAAATATCTTTGTTAACCTCAATTTTTGGAGAATATTTTTGCTTTTAGTAAAATTCTTGGTTGCTAGATATTTTTATTTATCAATTTAACCATGTCCTTTTGGTCTCCTCACAATAATGTTTCTAATGAGTATTTAGCTATTAGTTATATCTTTGTTTTCTGTATGTAATGTTTCTTTTATAGTTGACTGCTTCCAAGATTTTTTTTTATAATTTAATTTCAGCTATGTGATTATGATGTTCCTAGATGTTGTTTATTCTGTCTTTTATTCTACTTGAGGCTGATGAATTTTCTTGGATTTTTATATTGACATCTTTTCATCAGATTTGGGGAATTTGGGACATTATATTTTCAATTTATTTTGCCCATCCTTGAACTTCTTTTGGGGATACAACCTTCCATATTTTAACACATTTGATATGTTTGAAAAATCAATACAACTATATTCCTAATTTCTTTACTCTGTTCTTCCAATTAAATATATATTTAATTTCTCTTTCAGAGGTACTTGTCCAATCTGCTGTTAAGCTAATTCAGAGATTGTTTTCATTTTTGATATTATAATTTTCAACTCCAGTTATGTGTCTAAAAGTTTCTATTTCTCATCTAAGATTCCCTCTGCTGATTCAGTCAAATCATATTTTCTAAGTACTGAATATATTTATAATATTTTCTTTAAAAACCTGTGCCTCCTAAATCATCCAACATGTGGATTATCTCAAAGTTTGTTTCTATGATGTGATTTTTTTTCTTGACTATGGGTTATATTTTCTTATAATTTTGTTGTTGTTCTATCACAGCTGTCCCAATTTTGCCCATTGTTCTCCAGTGCCCTGTTGCCCTCACCTTGACTATCATTCCCCTTCTTTACAGCTTCCACCTCCCCTGTGCTCCTACCTCCCTTCTGGTCACTGCCAGTCTGTTCTTTGTTTCCCTGCTTCTGGTTTTCTTTTGCTCTTTTGTTTGCTTTGTTCATTAGGTTCTTATCATAGGTGAGATCATATGGTATTTGTCTTTCACTCTCTGGCTTATTTCACTTAACCAAACACTCTCCAGTTTCATCCATGCTATTGCAAAATGTAGGACTTCTTTACTTTTTCTGCCATGTAGTATTCCGTTTTGTAAATGTACCATAGTTTTTTTATACATTCATTTATTGATGGGCATTTAGGCTGTTTCCAGCACTTGGCTATTGTAAATAATGCCTCTACGAACATAGGGATACATTTCAAGATTTTTGAATTCGTGTTTCAAAATTCTTAGGGTATAATTCCAGCACTGGAATTGCTGAATCAAAAGGCAGTTCAATTTTTAGTTTTTGAGGAAACTCCATACTGTTTTCCACAATGTCAGCACCACTGCATTCCCACTAGCAATGCACTAGCATTCTCCTTTCTCCACAACCTCACTAGTACTTGTTTGTTGATTTGTTAATGATGTCCATTCTGACATATGTAAGGTGGTAGCTCATTGTGGTTTTAATTTGCATCTCTCTGATGGTTAGTGATATTGAACATCCTTTCATATATCTATGGGCCCTCTGTATGTCCTCTTTGGAGAATTGTCTGTTCAGGTCCTTTGCCCATTTTTTATTTGGATTGTTTGTCTTCCTGGTGTTGAGCCATGTGTTCTTTACATATTTTGGAGATCAAACCCTTGTCTGAGGTATCATTGGCAAATGTGTTTTCCCACTTCTTTGGTTCCTTTTTATTTTGATGATATTTTTTTAGCTGAACAGAAGCTTTTGAATTTGATGTAGTCCCATTTGTTTATTCTGTACTTCATTTCTCTTGCCCTAGAAGACATACTGCAAAATATTGCTGCCTGAGATACCTGAAATTTTAGTGCCCTTGTTTTCCTCTAGGATTTTTATGATGTTGCAACTTACATTTAAGTCTTTTATCCATTTTGAGTTAATTTAGTATATGGTATAAGATGGTATAGTTTCTTTTTTTTCTTTTTCTTTTCTTTATTTCTTTTTTTTTTTTTGCAAGTACCTCTCCATATCTCCCAATACTATTTATTAAGAGGCTATTTTTACTCCATTTTTATGTTCCTACTTACTTTGTCAAATATTAATTGACCATAGAGACCTGAGTTTATTTCTGGGCCCTCTATTCTGTTCCATTGATCTATGTGTCTATTCTAATGCCAATACCAGACTGTCTTGATTATAGTGGCCCTATAATATAGTTTGATATCAGGTATTGTGATCCCTTCTACTTCTTCATTCTCAAGATTGCTAAGACTATTTGGGATTATTTTGGATCTCATATAAATTTTTGAAATATTTGTTCTAAACCTATGAAATATGTCACTTATATTTTAATAGGAATTGTGTTGAATCTATAGATTGCTCTGGGTAATGTGGACATTTTAATGATGTTGATTCTTCCAATCAATGAACACGGTATATGCTTTCATTTATTTGTGTTTTCCTTAATTTCTTTCTTCAGTGTTCTGTAGTTTTCCGAGTGCAGGTTTTTTTACCTCGTTGGTTAAATTTATTCCTAGTAAGTTTATTTTTCTTGTTGTTATAGTAAGTGGGATTGATTAAGGCATTCTTAGGCCAGGATGTGTCTGCTTAAATTACTTGTCTTCTCAATAGCACTTACTCATCTTTTTCCTTGAAGTAATTATTACATATCTTTGGGACTCTATTGTGGTGACTGAAGATATGCAGACATTTGAAAATGTCTTTCATATTTTCTGTGTGAATTATTTTCTGGTATTTCATTAGCCAGGTCTCTAATTTTCTCACCAACGCTTTGTACGCTCTATCAGAAGGAACTCCAGATGCAGCAACCAAGTGGGTCTTCCCTCCCTGGGGATCCCCAGAGAAGATCATAAATCATGCCTTTATGCTACAAAGAAATCAATACTTTAAAATTCCTTTGGTCAGCTTTCCTTGTGATTTCTAACTTCCATGATGCCAAAATGCTGATGATGTCATCAATAATATGCAATACAGACCCCAGTGTTGCTTAGAGAGGCCCTCAGCTCCCTGGTCTCTGAGGCAGACAAGCGGAGGTCAACTATATCGCCAGGCACACAATGTGGCTCGTTTCATCATTAGGAAGGAAATCTACTCATTAAGACTGAATTGAAACTTTCCCTGTGTGTGAATAGAGCCAGCTTCCAGAGACAACCTTGGACACTGCACAGATGCTTTTGAAGGTTCATTCTGGGGAAGAATGTTTTTAAGGTCATGTCAGGCCTCTTTGTGGTGTTGGATGTTATTGATGGGTCTCCATGAAACCCACACCCAAAAGGCACTTACTTCCTGAAGCCTCACTGCTGCCTGCCCTCTTCTGGTTTCTTACTTACCCCTACCCTGGGTCCCTGTACCAGACTCTCCCTTTTTCCCCATCCTCAGAGGACAGGTGTGCTTACCTGAATTCTCTTTGCCCCCTGCATCTAGAACCCCCTGCGTTCTGCTTCCCCTTCACTGCTCCCCCTCACAACCCCTGACTTCAAATACCCTCTGTCTTGGAGAAGTACTCCCTTAACACCATAAATCTGCTTGCTCTCTGTTCCTTTTTATTTTTTTATTTTTTGTCTCCTAAAAATTATCTTCTTCCACCCACTATCTGGCTGCCCTACCATCATGGGAGGAAACTACTTTCCAGGACAGCAGTTCTTATTTTTTAAATTAATTTATTGTTTTTGTATTTACATTTATCTCATTTTTCCCCCCACTGTTCTCCCCTGCCTCACCCTCCCTATCCCCTGTCCCAGAGTCAATCCCACATGTTGTCCATATCCATGGGTCATTAATACTAGTTCCTTGATTTAACTGTTCCCTTCCCCCTTTCTCTCTGCACACTGAAAGTCTGTTCCTTGTTTCCACTCTATTTTACTTGTTTGTTTGTTTTGTTCATTATTGTCCTGTATTAGGTGAGATCATATGATATTTGTCTTTCACTGACTGGCTTATTTCACTAAGCATAATACTCTCCAGTTCCATCCATGTTGTTGCAAAAGGTAAGAGTTCCTTCTTTCTTTCTGCTGTGTAGTATTCCATTGTGTAAATGTACCAAAGTTTTTCCATCCATTCATCCACTGATGGGCACTTAAGTTGTTTCCAGCACTTGGTTATTGTGAATAGCACTGCTATGAACGTAGGGATACATAGGTTCCTCTAAATTGGTGTTTCAGGGTTATT
This sequence comes from Noctilio leporinus, assembly GCA_004026585.1. Lineage (NCBI taxonomy): Eukaryota > Metazoa > Chordata > Mammalia > Chiroptera > Noctilionidae > Noctilio > Noctilio leporinus. The sequence goes on from PVIW01000823.1 coordinate 286,594, forward strand.
TGGGTATAATTCTAGCAGTGGAATTGCTGGATCAAAAGGCAGTTCCATTTTTAGTTTTTGGACAACAGTTCTTAAATTGAATGTGCATAGGAGCCCCCTGGAGGGCTTGAGAAAACAGACTGTGAGCCCCACCCCAGTGTTTCTCATTCTATAGGTTCTCTGGTTATGGTGATGCTGTTGCTCTGGGGCCTGGATTAGAGATCTGCTTAACAATGGAGTTCAGAGGCCTCTGGGTGATGTTGGATATTACTGATGAGTCCCCATGAAACCCACACCCAAAAGGCCTTTACTTCCTGAAGCCTTACTCCTGCCTGCCCTCTTCTGGTTCCTTGTTTACCCCTACCCTCTAAGCTTGGGTATACTCTCAAAAAGCCCATTTTCACCCTTGGATCTCTCTTAATGTTTCTTTTTGGAGAAGGAAATTAACTCGTACACGTGTCCCCCTAGGAAATATGTTCAGCCTTGTCTCATATCTAAATCCAACTTTAAAATATTAGTCGTTTTCATGAATGACAATCGTGACATTATAATAATGCCTACCTTCTTTATTCCTACCTTCCCATGGCCCTGTATTAGTTGCTATGTAAACATAAAAAGGCACCTTGTACAGTGTTTATCCATATATTCTCTTCAAGGAAAGGAGATTCTAAGGGCTCAAAACTCAAACCCCCACTGCAGTAATTGTGTCTGTAGCAACGCTTGTGCTTGAGACTGATAGCAGGGCTAAGTGCTTGACAAATTTCCACCCATCTTCCAATAAGGCCTTAGCCCATTTTCCAATAAAGCTGATGAAACCTGATAAAAAAACGTTAGAGGAATCAAAAGGCCCCCGGGCTAAATGGAATCATATCTCATGAAATTCCACATTCAGCATCATCTATATTGGAAATATTAAAAAATTCATATATAGTGAAATGATAGATACTTATGTCACTATTTTAAAAAGTTATGCTGATAGAGCTGTCCCTGGCTCTCACTAAATGCGCCTTCCTGAATATATGAAGATGGTGTTATTGACCTGCAGACCTTACAGAGGCGGCTCTGCGCTGAGTGGTGATGGATTTGTCCTGAACCATCTACACCCCCTCATCTAATCAGTGGCTGTCACTAGGTTTGCATAGCATGCAGTCAGGTACCACTAGGACTAGGAGAGACCCCAGAGGTGACAAAAATGAGGAAATGGAGGATGTAAGTTGTGAAGTGACACATATAGATGGCTAGGTGGTAGGTACAGATTCAGGTGTCCTAACATGGTGATGTTCCCAAGATACTACATGTCTCCTTCACATGTATGTTGCCTGTTCTGCCTGCCTAAGCACCCATGGACAGGGCAAGTGGTAGATCTTAAGTTTGGAAGATGCTGTGGGTCTCCTCTATAACACGCTGTAAGCACTGACCTGATTTCTGCTTGGGTACCACCAGGAAAAAAGCTCCCTACTGGCAGAAGAGCCCTAGATGCCATTGTCCTCCAAGTACTGGGCTGGCTCTGTTTCATCTTCCCCACCCTGAGTACATAAGATGTTCTCACATGTTTTCTGCATTCTGTGTGTGAGGTAGGGGAGGCCAACAGAGAGAGAAGAAAAATTTTTACTGGCTTACCCCTTCAATCTCAACAGTGAGAGTGAGCAGTGAGGTCACAAATTACTATGTGTGGAATCTTCCCTTTCCTTCGATGCCCCAAATTATGAAGTAGTTTGCTGTGAAGGTAACAGCCTGTCCAAAGGGTTGGGTGATGTAGGGTTGTCAACAAAAGGTCTGCTTCTCATGAGCATTAGTCACCCCTATTTTTGAGTGTTCATCAGCCACTTTGCTAGTTACTCTAAGGGCCCCTGTGCCTTGCCAGCCCCAATCCACCATGCTGCCCCCTCCCCGGGTGACTTTGCCTCCTGTTTCCACTTCCCTCCCAGTGCTATGGTGTGGTCTCCATCAGCCCTCTCCTGAATCTGCTGCCCTACACAGTGAATGCCCTGGACTCACCTGAGTCCTACAGCTTGTTTTTCTCATGGCAGTCAGGTTAGCCGTGGAGATAGCCCACCTGACTATCTCTGGTCAGGGCCCTGCAATGGCTCCTGCTCACTTTCTCTTCAGAGTTCCTCCCTATCTGACACACAACATGCACATTCATTGTGCTGGTTTATTCTCCCTCCACCCCAAATAGAATGCCTGTTTCATGGGGGCAGGCACATCACCCTCTCATTGGAGAATTCCCAAGGTTTCATCTGGCAGCATCTTCCTATTAAACTGACCTCTGCATGTCCCCACCTCACTGAGCTTCCTGTCATCTCTCACACCTTTGTCATTGCTGCCCAGATTACCTTTCTTCCCCTCTCTGAAGGTATGCATTCCTCTTATTCATGTCTCTGCTCAAATGTCACCCTCTCACAGAGGGCCTTCTGGTGAGTTTCCTCTCTCTGTGATTCTGAATGCTTCATGTGGTTTATTTGTTTAGTGTTGTCATTAGCTCATAAGCTTAAAGAGAATAAGGGCCAAGTCTATAAAGCCATATGTGTGTGTGTGTGTGTGTATCTGGGAGATGTCCAGCCATTGTTAACATGAAGAGAATGGGTTGCAGGACATCAGTGTAACTTGCCAGCCAAGGCGAGTGGATTGGAATGGGCATGTATGAACAATGATGACTTTGACTTCACTACACTAGTCGGTGGAGGCCAGAAGACAGTTGAGTGAGTACGTGTACTATGTGGCCATTGCATTCAAAATGACTGAGAGAGTAGAGCAACAAATCTGTATCATATTTTACATTATGCTAGACTATTCCTTCACTGAAACTATTCAGGTTATTCAGAAGGACAGCTATGGGCAACTGGTGATTAGAAGCTTAATTATGCCAATGTGCCTGTTTATACACTATATCTCATGCAAAGTTTTTAGTAAAACATCAAATCACCAAGTAACTCAGCACCCTGATGGCCCAGATTTGGTGCCCTGTGACTTCTAGCTTTTCCCAAAACTAAAATTGCCTTTGAAAGGGAAGAGATTTCAGGCCTTTGATGAGATTCAGAAAAATACATTGGGACAGCTGATGGCAATTGGGTAAGCTGTATGAAGTCCCAAAGATGCCTACTTTGAAGGGGACTGAGGTATCATTGCCCTATGTGCAATGTTTCTTCTATCTTGTATCTTCTTCAATAAATATCTATTTTTCATAGTATATGGACAGATACATTCTGGACAGAATCTATCTATCTCTATCTCACATGTCAAGTATGCTGTAGTTCTAAAAAGTAGAAAATTTAAAATGACTTTAAATTAAAGGAGTAGGAGGGACCCTGTCCTCAATGGAATGGATCCAACTGCAGATGAAATATGGGGCAAGCCTCAGCTCATCCTTGGAAACATCCAACATGGCAAATGTTCTACACACATGTTTGCCTGTTACAGTGACTTTTCTGGAAAGCAGGGTGTAGAAAGTGCCCACTGGCAGTAAAATGCTCAGATTTTGGTGTTACCAATTCATTCAAGAAGTTTGGAACCTTATTTACATTTGAAAATATTAAATCATAAAACTATGCAAGTCCTATAACTGTGAAGAGCAAAATAAGTTAAATGTACATTCAAAATTTCCTAGGTCATTTGGGAGTTTATATATATAAGTGTACTAACCAAAGGAGAGGGGGACTAGATTCAATGGAATAATAATTGCAAAGTTTCTTTCTAGAAATCTAGAAAGAGTACACCACAGCATCAGTTTCATATAGGAAAGTGTAGATTATTATTATTTATTTATTTATGATGTCTTTAATATGGTTCTGGAATATCTTCATTATAACTTATTTTTTATAATTGTTGTTCTATCACAGTTTGGACATTTTAAATTTAAAACTAAAACCTGATTTAAGTAATAATTTTCAAAGTGTTTTTTAATTATATTTTTGTTTCTTATGTGAAATAACTGAGAAGTTTATTACAGATTCTGGCATGAATGGGGGACAGAAATAAAGACACAAATTAGGGCATTTGGACCTTTGCCTCCTGCATGCACAAAATGATGCTGGCATTCTAGGGAGAATTCTTATGACCATCAAAACTTGAAGCACAGGACAACCTGGCTTTAGAGAAAATGTCCAGATGTTTATAGATTATGAAAAATCTAAGTCCTTGCTGAGGGCCTACAGCTAAAAGCTCACCCTAACTCACAAAACTTACATCAAAAGACATGATGGAAAAAGAGAGAGTTAGGAAATGTAACACATGTCTTGCAATAGGGGCACCACTTGCAGGAACGCTGCCATTTACTTGGGGAATAAATATTTTTTCATAAAGAAGCTGAGAATGAAGCACCAACAGGGTCACAATGCACACAGATTCCTGTGTTCTAAGTCCAGGTCTATTTGTGAATGCCAACAGGTAAAAGTAGGATCCACAAATCCGTAAACCTGGAACATTTAAATTCTCATCATTCAGAGTATTGAATACCAGGTTTCCTGATGAATAAATAACTCAGTAAATGGTTCATTCGCAAGGATTGAAGATGTCTGGGCCACACAATCCAGAACTGGGAGGATGATCTATTTATCTCACTCCACCAAATGCCAAGAGACCTCTTCTTCACAAGTTTGGTGGGTTGAATGGTAGATTCCTAAGTCCCTCAGAAATTGTGAATGTGGCCTCACCTGGGAAAGGCGTCTTTGAAGTTTTCCATAAGGATGTTAAGATGAGATCATCCTGGTTATGGGGAGCCTAAATCCAATGACAAGTGTCATTAGTTTAGGTAGCCCAAATAAAATACCATAGACTGGGGGGCTTAAACAACAGAAATTTTTCACCTTTCAGGAGGTTGAAAGTCTAAGGTCAAGGTCAAGGTGCTGGCCTACAAGCAACTTCCTTCTAGTTGTGTCTTCACATGATCTTTCCTTGGTGAATACCTTTGAAGAGAGAGAAACAGACTTCTCTCTACTCATAAGGACACTAGTACTACTCTAGTAAATCCTCACCCTTATGACTTCATTTAACCTTAATTGCCTCTAAAAACCCTATTTCCAAATAAAGTTATATTGAGAGTGGGAGTGCCAAAGAATGAAATTTGAGGGGGACACATTTAGCCAATACATGAAACAGAAGGAGAAGATCTAGAGGAGAAGGGCCTGACAAGACCCAGGCAGAGGTTGGAATGATGCTGCCGTAGGCCAAGGGACCCCTGGAGACACAGGCAACTGCAGGAGCTAAGGAAGGGGTTGTTCCTAGAGCCTCTGGAGGGTGCACGGCCCTGACAACACCTGGATCTCAGATTGCTGGACTCAGGCATGTGAGAGAATGAATTTCTATCATGTAAGCTACCAAGTGTGAGGTAAATTATTATTGAAGTCATAAAAAACGAATATAACAGTTAACCTCCCAAAATATACAACCTCAGACGTATGGTTTTTAAGAAAGGTAAAGGGGGCCAAATATATTGTGATGGAAGATGAAGTGACTTTGGCTGGTGGGCACACAATGCAATGTACTGGTCATGTATCATAGAAATGTACACTTGAAACCCATATAATCTTATTAACTAATGTCACACCAATAAAATTTAATTTAAAAATGAAATGAACTGAAATTTTTAAAAAGAGAGAACAAGTGTGTTTCCAATTTAAACGAAGTCATTCCACAGATTATATAATGCCATTGGGTGTCACTCATGAAATCTGCTGAAAATACTTGGAGCCAGTGCAGGGGAGATTGAAGTTAATATCCCGAGGTGGAACCTAGAACATGTCAACACCATGAGGGCCTGGAGCTGGGATCCCATTAAGTCTCCTCCTCAAATGGTTCTGGGGATGGGTCTCCCCTCTATTCAATCAGGAAGGTAAGTGAATCTCAAAAAGCTGCAACTAGCTGAAGTTTTCCATCCTGGTGCCTAAAATGACTATTTCCAGCTGGAGAGGTTGGTGCTTAGCTAATAGGTTCAGACAAAAGGAGCACTAATGAGCAGAATTTGTCTGTGTTTCTCTTGGGTCTCTCACAGGCTAGTCCTCCAGTTCTGTGCTGACTGCTGTGCTGGCACTATGATCATCCCTCCTCACTCCCTGGTTTTAGTGTCCCCATGCAGACTTGTGGGGAACATTCTCTATTGGGAAACTAATAGAAACATTCCATTCTCCTATAGGGAGACTGTGTTCCCATAAGCCCAGCCCCACTGTGGGTTAGTTTGCACAGTATGGGAGAATACAGCTACTATTGTCATGTTAGACAGTTCTCTGTTTCAGGGAAGGAACCCCATGGGACATGATCCTTTAGGCTAAGAGCAGTGTCTTGAGATGGCTTCGTTCTGCCCTCACCATGGAGAAGTTAGTTGGAGGATGCCATCTGTTTCCAGTGGGGACTCCAAGGCTCCCTTTTACGTCCCTCTGTGAAGGGTATAAAATCAAGATGGAGCCAAGAATCCTTCTGAGGGCCAGAGCAATCTGACCTGTGCTTTTGGATTCCTTTGCCCTTACAGTGTAAATAGATGTCAACTTTATGGCCTTTAAATGGGGACTTCTTTTGAGGCACTCTCACTCATATAACCAATGAGGTGGACCTCCAAATTAAAGCCAGAGCCTGGAACTCTGCAGATATGTGTTTTGAAATCACAGACAGACATGCATTAGATTGTAGGTCATCTAGTCTATTTCCTGCCAATACAAGATTGTTTTCAACTGCACATTCTTCTGGGTTGTATCAAACTCTCTTTTGAAGGATTCATGAAATTGGGTCCCATTTCCTTTGGGACATTTTTCTATGAGTAAATAAGCCTCACAGTTAGCCAATTCTGCTTTCTTTTTTCTTTCACATCAGTTTAGATTACACTTCACAGTTTCATGTCATTACTTTAAATATACCTTGCTCAGTTATTTTTTCTTCTTGATTCAAACTTGATAGGCATGATTAAGTAGATCCTAAGAACTGGGTGTCCTATAGATACCAATCTTAGTATCTAATGTATTTTTTGTTAAGCACAAAATTTGGAAAGAATCAGTATCATGCTTAGAGTCTAAGGGTCCTGAGAATCCCAGGTCTCAACATGTCCAGGATATACCCTCATAGGGCTTCCTACATATTGGCCTGGGGTTGGTTATGCAGTCAGCTCCTCCCTCCCTCCCCCCGGCTAGAAACACAAAGAAGTTCATTTTGGGAAATTTCCTCTCTGTGGCCAAGTGCAGTCTTGGAGGGTAGGTCTCTTGGTGCCCACCTCCTAGGGAGTACCCCAGGGGACAGATCTGTCCTGTGGACTCAGTTGCCGGACTAGGCCAATGCTACCCTCTGTGCTGCAGTCGGGATCATCAAGAGTACAGGTTAGGAGAACATCACAGATGAAGGCTCCTCACTAAGGTGGTAGCTGTGGTGCTTCTTCCTGAGCCCTCTCTGCCTGCTGAGGAGCTGCCCCCTTCCACCACCCAACATCTTCCTGCTGGTGAGTGCTTGTCCTTTTCTAAGCCTCTTTATCTTGCCAACATATTCCTATTGGTTTAAGTCCGTTTCATTTCTTACAGCTAAGGGGCCATGACTGTCCAGCAACTCATGACTGACCATTCACTTTCCTTCAGTGCTTCCCAGGCCAGGCCCTAAGATGACCTGGCTGAGCATGAGCCTATTCATCCTCAGGATTCAGAAAGTGCTGTTGATGTCCCACACTGGGCGCCCCACACAAATAGCTCCATTTGATTGGACATTAGCTGAGACTGACTAATGCAAAGTTAGAGGAAAGCCAGGTTTCAAATGTGAGCCTGGACAGGAAGAGTGGAGGCAGAAGATGCAGCTGGAAGGGTAAGGGAGCCTTGCACTATGGGTGCCCCTGTCATCCTGAGTAAAAACTTAAAAAAGGCGTAGATGAGGCTCTTCAGTTGAAGTTCAGCATCTCCATAGGGTAGGAGGACCAGAACCCCTATTTCCACTTCTCATTACCTTTCCATTATTTCTGACTTGGTCCGCACATTTCTAGCCAGAGATGAGTGAAAAGAGCCAAGGCTTAAGGGGATGACAATTGTTGATTAATCTCTTCTTTGTGAAGAGGCTAATAGTGTGATAATACTGCTCTAAGGAAAAGTGGACATCCAGATTTTAAAGTGTTCATATTTATGATATTTTTTCTTTGTGTAGCTGCTTGGTTGATTAATATATCTTAGTAATAAAATCTGGGACCAGGTGCCTAAGTGCCGTGTCCTATGCAGAAAGGCAATGCTTGCTCTTTTCATTCTGGTCTGACTGGGGAGTGAGTCATGTCCCCAGCAAGTGTGTAACATGCCCCTAAGACAGGTGCCATGTGCAAACTACATTCTTCATGGGTCAAGACTGACACAGTGAGTACCTAGCACTGTGTCTGGAACAAAGAAGGCCACTGCTGTGCTTGCTTTGGCAGCACATACTAAAATTGGAACGATGCGGAGATTAGCATGGCCCTTGAGCAAGGAGAAAGCCACTGCTTCCCTGCACCCTGTTCAAACTCTCTAGTTGTCTCTGTGGAAATACAGGTTGCAATCTCAGCTGCTGTGCCAAATTCCTTCTCTTCTTTGGCCTTAGTTCTCAAGGTCACGTGTTCAGAGACAGGCCCACCAGCCCATCCATAGTGCCTGTCATGCTGCATACTTTGGGGATGAGGTCTGTGTGTAGGACCCTAGCTTAGAGTGGGGACAGCCCCAAGAGCAGCCAGCAGGCTCTTGAGTTCTGTTGGAGTGGACACATGCACCTACCAATTAAGAATCTCAGATATTTATGCTTCTTTGAGTCTAGGGAGTCCCAGGCAAGGACAGCAATGGCCACAGCAAAAATAAAACCATCAGAATAGACAGGGTATACTTGAAGAGTCGCACAGTGGCTGTGCACAGGCGTATTAAAAACAATATCCAAACAGCCACCTCCCACAGCCCACTTTTGCTCCACCAGGATGTCATCATTGATTTCGATTCACTGACTCAATATGTGGTAAAGGCACAAAAATTATTGTTATTATTATTATTTTGAATATGCGGGATTGCTAAATTTTTGATGGTGAGAAAACCCACCAAGGGTCAGATCTCTGGTACTAAGCGTAAAGCTCTTACTGTTAAGATACATGACTCATTTAGTTGAAGGTATTGGTGCCATGTTCCCCATGTGCGGTAAAGGTGGGGGTGGGGGCAGTCACTGCGAGCTCTAAGGTGGCGCAAAGGAAGAACAGAAGGACTCACTCCGGGTTGTAAGAGGTGAGATAGATGCCTTCACCCAGGTGAGACTCAGGTTACAGGTCAGGTCCATGGAGTGTTCTGTTCCTCAGGTCTTGGAGAATGATTCTCAGGGATTTGAGGGCAGGGGCTGTGACCCCTCACTGTCAAATGCATGTTGTTTCAGTGGGGACGGCTGGACTTCCCTGGAGATTGCTGCTCATTCTTTTTGTGTTGCATGGTGCGCCCACAGCTCCTGGGTTATTTTTGGGTTGTTTGTTGGTTTGTTTGTTTTTGTTTTACTATTTCTTTATTGTTGTTGTAATACAATTGTTTCATTTTTCCCCCACTGCTCTCCCCTGCCCCACCCTCCCCGTCCCCCCCTCTCACTGCTCCTGGGCTCTGAATGTTTCAGTTCTGCCATTCAGAGGGTGCTCATAACCCTCAGTTGTTTCTCGGTGCCTTGCTGGGATGCCATCCTGAAATAAGCTGACCCCCCCGAGATGCTACCTGAGGAGCCTTCTGTGTCCACCGCCATCTTTTCACTGTCAGGATGTCCACGTAGGAGCATGCTTGCCACTTTAGGACTGTGCAAGTGGATTTCAGAGAGGTCCTGCTGACCCAAAGGGCTATGTGATCACCTTCAATTTCAGTCCTTTGAAGTTAGTTCTCTCCTCACACATTTCTTTCAGAGTCTCAATGGGAAAGTGAATCTGCTCCCTGAAATAGCAAGGTGTCATCCTGCATGACCCTGAGGAGCTGGGCTCAGAAATCTGGGGAGAGACATATCTGCTTCTTGTGGCTGCTATAACAAATGACCACAAGCTCAGTGGTTAAACACAACACAGATTTATTATGTTATAGTTCTGGAGGCCAGACATTGGCAATGGGTCTCATTGGGCTACAAACCAGGTGACAACTGGGCTGTTATTTCCAGATCTAAATGGGAAAGATGGTCACAAAACCCAGATCCAACCAATTCACTCTCAGCCCTGCCTCACTGTGTCCCTAGCTTCCCCACCACATCCAGCTAGGGATGCTCCAATGAGAAGGAGCCAGTGTTCTCAGTGATCAGCTCAGGCTGAGTTCTGAGGTGACACCTTCTAAAAGCCTATCTCACTGGAATACCAGAGATGACGGCCTGAACTTCTGTCTGCCCCCGGCACCAGGCCACTGTGACTTGCCACTTACACCTGAATCCTCGAAGGTCTGTGGTTTGTTGACTATCTATTTTAGAGACACAGCTGCTGCATTCTACCCTGGAATTAATACAGCCTCTCCAGGGTTGTGAACCTCATAATTGCCAGCAAACACGATTTCATGGGAGACTTTATGAGCTACATTAGGTAAATGACTCCATACTCAGCTCCTTGGCTTGGAATGCGGAAAAATACATTTCTTACAGATGCTTGAGCAATGGACTTTGAACCTGGGCTTTTTTACAAGTCTGAATAATCTAAGACAGTTATTTGTGTTTGTTTTTTTATTTTGACATGATGTACAAAAATTATTGTTATGGCGGTGCCAAGTATTTATCTTTCAGTAAGCAAATGTAAAAGAAAGACAAGTCACTAGTTACAAATTTATTGGAAAATGGCAATAGTTGATAATGAGATAGAATAAATGCTTTAAAAATATATTTTCATTTGTTTAAGTTGCAAAATGATTCTTGAGGCAATTTTAACAAGTTTACGTTTAATTAAACTCAACAAATTATTATCATATTAAGTTTTTAATATGTATTAAATTATAACATATTACATTCATGTTATTTAATTATATTATATATACATATACATTTTACTTAAAATTGCACTAAATTATTATTAAATTATTAAGTACCTATGTGTCTGTATATTTGATTTGAGAGTATATATGGTATTGTGCTAAACAACATAGAGTTAATATTTAGATATGGTCTATAGATAGATGCCTATATAAAGAGAGAGATTACAATTACGTGGATAGATGATAGCTAATTAGGTGGATGGATATGACACAGCCACTTGTCCTAGGAGTATGGAGTCTTATAGGAAAACTGAGACAGGACCAAAAAAACTGTTCCACCAGGAAGAAAGGGGTCTTATGATAATTGGGTGCAAACCATGCAGAGAACAGGTTGTCTGCGGGAAGTCAAATTTGAGCTGGGCTTTCAGGCTAGCCATGGATGGCTTCAGGAAACAGCGATGGGTGAGGAAAATGTTTTTAGATGGGAGAAACACCAGGCAGGAAGACATAAATTCAGGAAATCTCACTGAATTCAGGAAGGGAGCAGTGAAGTAGCCTATTCTTTAGAAATCATCACTGGTATTAAAACACCTTCTATCACATTGGTGGTTGAGATGCCTAGCAGAGCAATTTAACCGTTTATTCCTGGATGTCTGTCATGAAGATGACAGTGCTTATTTAATTAGAGTTCACCTGTATTTAACAAACATATACTGCCACAAATAGAAAATATCTGTGTTCCTAAACATATGGAGGCATTCTTTTCTAACTGTTGTGAAGTCCTACTTGAACTTTGGTTATCATCTCGCCCAGTACTTTTGCGTCCTTGCAAAATAAGCCGTGTCCTTAACTTTTCTCACACAGAATCATCTGGGCCAAGTGAGCATCAGATGGGAGCACCTCTGCAATTCAGGCTCCCAAACACCTACTGCAGGGAAGCATCTGAAAATGCCCCCCTTTTATTTCTGTGGGTCCACACTTGAGCTACTTCAGGCTACCAAGACATGTCCTGGCAAAACCTTTGTAGTTTCTCCTATAAACTAAGGCTGAATTCCATGGGAGATGACAGATGACTTCATATACCATGCAAGCAGGTCCAGACAATAGCTTTAGCCATGACTGATTGCCTTGCTGTAACCCACTTTATGTTAAATGCATTCTTGCTGTTCAATTCCACCACTGTAATTTTGTTCTTCTGCATTTGCTGGCCCTCTGTGGACTAACCAGGTTCCTTCAGTAATGATTTCTTTTCTATTGTATTGTTTTCTGCATAATCAAGTTGGTAGGTGGGGGTTTGGGTGACACGGCCATCTGTCAAGTTCATTTGCTCTGAAAATGCAAGAAATAATGGCCTCTACAACTTGGGGCTATCCGTTATAAGAGAAGAATATCAGCTTTTACCCTGTGCTATCTTCTCATCTCTCCAAATTGTTTTTCCTCTTTCAATAAGATGCACAGACACTTCCTCCTACATGATGGGCTGTTTACATGTTTTTCTTCTTTTTAGGGGGAGAAAACGTATTTATTCCCCTATCACTTGTCCACCCTGTCTTGCAATTTATGCAGGCAATCCAATTAAGGGGATGTGCTAACATCCAGCCTAATGCGCCTGTCTGGAGACTAAAGACGCTGCCACCACCTGGACTGCTCAGGGCTCCCTCCTATCAGGCTCCTCTAAGAGGCGTGTGTTTCTTCAAGTCCGCAAAATGCAGAAGCTTTAGGGAGACAGGGGGTGCCAGCAGTGAGGGGCTGGAAAGTTGTTATTCACTTTCCTTCTTAAAAATAAAAAGCTGGTAAAGGCTTATTTTATCAAATTTATACAAGTCACACACTGACTATACTCAGACTGAAGGGGATGAGCAATGGGAAATGGGAAGGATGCTTTTTTGGGGTCCAGCATTTTTCCCATTCAAAAGAACTGGAGTAACATAAGAAAAAATATCTGTAAGTTTCTTTTCTAAAAATAAATGATGTGGCAAAGATTACAAGCTGATAATAGGAGAGAAGACTCTGAGATAATGAAGACTTCTGAATTAAAATATTATGTTCAAAGGTTATTGTCAGTTAAGGAGATGACATATTTGATACGTTTTATAACATTTTGACTGCCATCCAAGTTTTCTCCAGAGATAAACAGGGCTAATAATTACTCAGAAACTCTTTCTATGTTCTTCCTAATCTGGAACTGATGTATGAAAAGTCAGTGACCATACCCCAAAGATATGAAAGAGTGGTCTCTTCCTTGGTGCTGGGAAGTGTGGAGCTCTCCTCCAGGTCTAAGAGCGTTAGCCAGTACCTCTCCTGTGAGGTCAAGTGGGAGTATGCACTTTATGGAGGGGCTGGCTCTGTGTGTAGCTTCATAATGTCCTGGCTTTGGGGTGGTTAGACAGGTTGCTCCAGAGAAATAGAGCCAGTAGATGTGTATCTATCTATCTAGAGAAAAAGAGGGAGAGACAGACAGACAGAGAAGCACTGTAAGGAATTGGTTCACAGGATTATGGAGGTTGGGAGGTCCCAATGTTTGCCATCTGTAAGCTGGAGACTCAAGAGATTCATTAGTATAGATCCAGTTCTAATTTGAGGACCTAAAAACCAAAAGAATTTATGACATAGTTCCAGTGCATGTCCAAAGATAGAAGAAGACACAGGGCCCTGCTCAAAGACATGCAGAGAGAGAGAATTCCTTCTTATCTTACTCTGATTTTTATTCTATTCAGGGTTTTCAATAGCCCGCCCGCATGGGGAAATATAATCTGTTGTACTCCGTTCACCAATTTAAATGTTAATCTCAATCTCATCAGAAATACCCTCATAGACAATGGCCAGAATACTGTTTAATTGAATATTTGAATGCCCCATGACTCAGTCAAGTTGACACATGAAGTTGAGCATCACAGATGGCATTGCACTGGCTGACCTATGTACAGAGTTCCCAGGAGACCTCTGCTTCACTCTTAGAATAAGAGCATTTGAGGGTTCCCAACATGATGTGGGCAGGTTGTTTCAGAACCATTTTACCTGGATAATTGCTGCTGAGAAAGGTGAGGAGACAGTTTGCGCATATCAGCCAGAGCCTTAGAACTGCAGGTACCTACTCGGAGAGGAGGGTCGACATTCAGGAGAAAGCCCACCCCTCCTTCGATTTCTAAGATGAACACCCCAGCCCCTTCACGGAGCCAGGATTTCCTGCTTTTCTGTGGGGGCTTAACAAAGAAACCCTGACAAATCTGTCCCCTTATATGCACTCATGACAAGCCTCTGTTGCTTTAAAAATGCATCCTTGTTAAAAATCCAAACTTCAGCTGGAAACAGTGTTGCTCAGAAGACGTTTTTGGCTAATAGTCAATCCTCAAACAGAACATGAAATAGTTTTCTCATGAAGTGGATTTTGTGAAGTGTTTTCTATGCACTTTAAGTGATTCTTGCTGGATTTTAATAGCCCTAATCCTGTGAAAATTGAGTTACCAATTTCATTTTTTCCCCCCAAATTAAACGTCACTCAGAAAGAGTGGCTATTTGCAGCTCTGACTTTAGGAAGAGCAGCGGGGGAAACAGCCCACAGGATGGAAACAAGTCCTAGGGACAGACCCAGATGGAAGCTCTGCAGCTCAGTCACAGTACAAGTTACACATCACACATTCGCTCAGGGGAGGCTCTGGGCTGGGCTGCTCTAATTTGACAGTGAGTGAGCTGCTTTGCTCATTTATGACCCAGGCTCTCTTAGATATTTTATTGCCCCTAATTTGTGCTAATGATAAACATTTTTCCCAGGCTGTTTAAAAGTACTGAGAGATGAGGTCAACATTATGAATAGACCTGGATGCCTTGTTCAACAGCCCTGGGAATTGAAAAGAGAAGGAGCCGTAAAAATCCTCTGGAGCAACAACTACGTGTTGCATGGGGGTTGCCAGACATCTCCTCGTGTGAGCAGAGGAGCCCTTTGGAGTGACATGTGTTGTCCATCTAGCGCATTCCTCTGCTTGCTCGTGGCTGTTCAAAAACCCTGCATTAGATTCCAGTACAGTCCTTCACTCTGGGAAGAGCACTTATTAATAGTTAAGCATGTCCATAAAATACGAAAGGGAACACAAATGGTGATGATTTCCAAATGTCTCAACCTGAAGACATGCCTCATCCTTTGCAAAGGGAAACGTAAGCTCCAAGACCGTCTGTAGCCAGAACTTGTTGGGGAAGGAAAATTGGCTAGCATCAATGAAGTGATGACTTCCATGATTCCTAAAACCTTCCCTTCAAGCCTGACAAAATGTATCAACTGGATAATTTATCCAACTGGGTTATTGGTTTTCTCCCTCTTTTCTCGACACTGTGTGGTCTCGCTGTTTGGTTTCCTTGCATCTGCGCATGATTGACAGATATGGACATGTGTTTAAACAACACACCATGATGGACTTCCCTCCTCTTTATCATTCAGGAAATGCTCAAGTAGCATCATGAAAACTTAGGGAAAATAAGGGATATATTAAATAAATCATCACTAAAACCTGTCTGTCTTCTCAGCTCCTGGCTGTCTCCTCTCACCTGATTTTCCCTTTCCCTCCCCCAAATTCTTCTCTGGGGCATTGCGAGCACTTGTGCACTGCTGTGTAGATCCAAGGTATTAATTAATTACCTAGCACCATTTTGCTGCCAATTCCAATCACTAATTGCTCTGAGTTTCTCCCAGCCTGAGACATTCTCTTGCTCCCAGGAGTTTCCAAGTTCCCTTTTCATTCTCTCCCTCTTTTTATTCACCCCCAAGAGGCTTTAAATTGCTTTGAAAAGCGATATGGGACATGCCACTGGGTCTGTCTCCAAGGACTCTAAGTCCACTCGTTTGGATAACGAGGGTAAGCAAGCAGGAAACCTGGGATGTCTGTAAGTTAATATGCTGCCGCTGTGCAGCCAGCCGCTCGGACACAGAGCACATCTTCTTGCCCTCCAGAGAGACCCTTGAACTCTCCCTGCCAATGCTTCTGGGACACCCTGTAGAAAGAGCTAAGGGCAAGAAACACTGGGGTGCCCCACCCTGCTCCGTGCCAGACCTAACCCAGACGCTAGGTGGAGGGATGAGTTTACTGCACAGTGTACTGACAACTGCCCCCACAATCCCCGGAAGTCAGCTAGGAGGTCCATTCTCATTCTGGATGAACAGCCAGCATCCCTATTCCACCCAGTTCCTCTTTCTCTGTGAGTTCTAGACAGCCCCTATTCATCTTCTGCTTAGCGGCAGACATTCATATGCTGAGTACAGGAATTTTTGTCTTGTAATTTATAAATAATTGATGATAAGACAAAACCTCGGTGGACATTTCTTTCAGAGTTCCCAATGTGCCTGAAATCCACCCTTCCTCCACATTGCCCATGGAGGACACTGTCCCTCTAAGGAAAACATTGAAAAAAAAAATAACTATAAACATGCCCCAGGCATGGCAACATACACATTGCATATGTGGACTTGACATGTAGTTAGTTGTAGTGTGTTGAATACTGCCTCTCCCCAAAAGATATGCCCATAGGAACCTTGAATGTGACCTTATTTAGAAAGAGAGTCTTTGTGAAGGTCACTAAATTATGGATCATAAGCTGATGGGTGATAGCTTCAGTTCTCAGCCCATTGAAAGGGAGAGTTGAAACAGAAGCACACAGGGAAGAAAACCACGTGAAGATGGGGACAGACATTGGGCTGATGCTGGTACAGGCCCAGAGACACCAGGAGCTGGAAGAGGCGGGAAGGGTCCTCCCTAGTGCCTCAGAGGGTGTGGGGCCCAGCCGGCACCTTGTTTTCTAACCTCTGGTTCCAAGGATGGCGAGAGAATCAATTCCTTGTGCTTTAAGCCACCTGGGCTGTGGTAATTTGTTATGGCAGGCCACCAGCAGCTAATAGAACATGGCTCCATATAATAAAGCTGGAGTACAGTGGCTCAGCCTTAGACTAATCTTGGCCATTAAATACGAAAAGCCTTCAAAGATTAAAATCTTGTGCACTAAGAATAACTCACAGTCCTATTAATAGTATTACAGTTTGCAGAGCAGTATCTAAATTTTCCCTTCCGGACCTGACTCGGTCAAGTAGATTCCTAGGTAATGGCTCAGTATTCTGCTCCAAAGGTCCCTTGACCTCTGCATCTCAACCTTTCAAAAGAAGCTGGCTGGAGTCACCAGCAAAATAGCAGCTGTCTTTATGAATGACTAAGTTCTTGCTCTGTGCCATGCCCAGTGCAACTGCCCACCACATGCATAGTCATACATGTGTGCTGCCGTATCCTTGCTTAGTACCCTATGTGGTGCTTTTCTGAGTCTGCCCATGCTACACCCCTGAGCCAGAGGACCCTGGTTATTTGTTCCCCTGCCAACCTATCAGCAGGAAGGTTATTGCACTGAGTCATGGACTTGCTGGAAAAGTGGAAATGTACCCTAATAAAAAAAGCATGCTGCAGAGGCACATGGCTACTGAAGGATGCAGACCTTGGCACCTATGCTTTGTGAGGGACATCATCTTGGCCAACAGCCCTGTTTCCCTAATCCAGGCCAGCACCAGCCTGGCATGTCCCTCATTTGCCCACAGGAACTGGGAGTTACTGCTGGGTAGTGAGTTTTGTCTCTGGAGGAAAGAAGGATAATTGAGCACTTGTTTTCTGCCTCACAAAGCTATAATTTATTTATTACACTTGGTCAGGTCAACCAAGATGCATTCTCAACAGCCAAGTCTGAGCTGAGTCTCTCCTCCGACACATTAACAGGCCAACTCACTTTAGAGCAAGTGACACACGGCTGTCCTGCTTTTCACACATCAGCCTTGCTTAGGGATGGAGAACCTGCAGGAAGAGAATGACAAATGGTGAGAAAATAAAAGTTACTCTAAGGAGTTTGCACACCCAAGGGACTCTAGGTTGTACTTTACATCAGAAGGAAAGTAATTGAAACAGAGGCTTTTCTTTTCAGAGCGAAGGCACAAATTTTCAATACACCACTATTAGTTGGAGAAAGGTTGTTTAGGTAGTTTCAAGCAGCCATCAACTTGATATATAAACCTGAAATCCTCATTATTGACCTTGAACTTTATGTGGTGCATTTTCAGGAAACCTTATCTAACCATCATCCTTCCACCTGTTTCTGGGACTAAACCTAGCAAACACCAGATTATTTCATTGACAAGAGATGAAGCTTGAGGTCCCTTGAACTAGGGGACTCTGGAATTCAAAGGTTTTCACCAGGCTCAGGTTCCCTCAGGAAAGCTAAGGCACTCAAGTGAGAGGAGGTAATGTTATTCATAATTGGGAAAATGAGACAGAAAGAAGAGACTGCTGGTTCCAGGGAAACTATCTGTTCTCCAGTCCCATCTGGGACCAACCATATTCACTTTCTTCCCCAACCCTGTGCCCTGTCAAATTACAGGGAGATGCTCTACCCCAGTAGAGGGGTGCTGACATTTGGCTTCATTGGCCCACAAGAGAACCCTTGAGAGAGGAGACATGTGAAAAGTAATAATCACCACTAACTATGCTTAGTGGAATTGCAAATCTTAAATAATTGAGTCATTTAATTTCTGTTGAAATATGTATTTAGAATTCTTGACTTTTTGCTAGTCTTATGTGGACTTCATACCTTACAACTCTAAAAAGAGGTTTGCTCGTAATTTCATCAGAAGACAATACAAGGGTGTTTTATCTATATAGCCCCAGGC
Organism: Noctilio leporinus; assembly: GCA_004026585.1. NCBI lineage: Eukaryota > Metazoa > Chordata > Mammalia > Chiroptera > Noctilionidae > Noctilio > Noctilio leporinus. Next base: position 305,128 of record PVIW01000823.1, read on the forward strand.
ATCTCAGTCTGGCTTTTCTGTTTATATGAAAAGGTGCATCCTTTTTATATATAATGCACAATGAACAGGGGATGCTTCATGATAACTGAGGGTTAACTTTTACACAGGGCTGTGATCTCACTATTGCACATGGATTACATAGCCACTGTTTAAGTCGACTGATGACCTGTGGTCAGAGCCATCAGAGCCTATGGGTCTCCTGCAAGTAGTCAGGAGAGTCTTATGTTAAGGGTCACCCCAACCCCACCTGTTTGATGGGGAGTCCCAGTCCAGAGCCCTAGGGGACTCTCTGGGTGAGGAATGTCATTATATAAGCAGCGACATGGGGACTGGAAGTCTGAGTTCATGTGTCCAACCTGGAAAAGAGGGAAGGTAACCTTGCACAGTGACCACACACCCAGGGCCTGGTGGAAAGAGGAGCTGCCACTGCAGATGGCATTCTTAGCTGGGGCAAATAGCTGTTCATCCACAGCAGAACCACACCCTGGACCTGGCCTCACACTCTTCTTGGCAGTAGGCTGTGAAAGTCCAGCACAAAGCTGAGGGTGTGCTTTGGTACAGGGGCCTTCAGAGTTAGACTTTCAATTGTATACAGTAGTGTCTTATGTTAGATCTCTTAAATGCACTAGGTTTTAAAAAGTGCTGTTTTATTTTATTTTTTTTTTTAAGAGTTTATTCATTATTTTCAGAGAGAGGGGGAGGAAAGGAGGAAGAAAGGGAGAGAAACATTAATGTGTGGTTGCTTTTCACCTGCCTCTAGCTGAGACCTGGCTGGAGACCTGGCTTGCAACCTGGTTATGTGCCCTGGCTGGGAATCGAACCAGCGACACTTGGGTTCTCAGGCCAGTGCTCAATTCACTGAGCCACACCAGCCAGGAAAAGTGCTATTTTTAATTCATTCATCTTGAAATGAATAGTCTTTCATGTGGAATTGCTAATGACATTAAGAGCAGACCCTTTGGGAGAAGACAACCCATCATCTGAATATCTGCTAAAATAAGCTGGGTCAGAACACAAGCATAGCAGGTGAGGTTGGCATTATTGTTTAACAAACCAGGGTTTTCTTTCTTATTATTGTTTTTGTGTTGCAGGTCTAGAGACTTGACTCAATCTCAGTTTATCATTAAAAAGATTATCAGTCAAGTTGTGGCACAATGTCCACTGTTGATAATGGGCACCAGGAAGCCCCCAGGAATGTGGGCCTCAGGATGTTGAGACTTCAAGACTCATTGATCTCGTGCTTAAATCATGCCAAGTCTGCAGCTTCACAGGGCTCTGCTAGAGGGGTGCATGAGAAGAATAATACAGCCATTTATAAACCACGGCACCTTCCATTGTTTTTTTTTTTTTTTTTTTTCACCCTTTGTTTTAAAAGGCTAAGCCTCGTGGGGACTGTCCCTGGAAGCTGAAAGGAGTTCCCTTAGAAAACAACATGGTCATCCATTTAGCATCCACTCAGCAGTATTTTTAGCCATTTAAGGCAGGGGAAGCTCTGCATTATATTTATATAGCGTCTTCCTCAGAATATTTTGTTCACACCTAATTTATCCTCAAGACATCTCCAGAAGTTAGAAGGAAGGGATGGGGTGTTGCCACATGGAAGATATGGAAATATGGAGAGATCAGGGGCCTCCCAACATCAGGGACTTCACAGTGGGAAATAAAATCAACATTCTGCATTTCAAGGTAGTGGTAAGAATATGCTTGTGTTCCATGTAAGAGAAATAGGAACATTTTCTAATTGGTCAACAATTGTTACCCGCCTATAAAAACTGTTCCAGGTACTATGGAAGACTCATTTTAAATGTTGAGGTGTATCTACCTTTCCTAATGAGGGAGATGGCTCTATCCCAGACTGGCCCATGATAAGTACCTACTGAGCATTTGTTGAATTCAACTTAACTTCATCTTAGGCATCTACAATGCATAGTACATAGTTAATATATTATACTTGCTTTCTTATTTTCTAGGAGGGCTTATATTATAACTGGACATTTTTAAATGAAAATACCAGAATTCTACATAAACAGTAAATCCAAGAGCATAGGGAGGCCCGCCCAGGTGAAAATGGTCACTGAGGGCTGGGCAGGTAGAGGCTGTGGGAGCCAAGTGCAACTAGACCAAAGAAAAGAAAGAGGGTGCAGATAGTAGAAATAAGTACAGGCATTTAAGCACAGCACCATGGCTCACCCAGGGAAAATAGGCTATTCAGAACAAGTGGATTTATTAAAAAACATAAAGGTAAAGAAAGACATTTATGTGGAGAAACTTAGTTGGAAATTGCAGCCATAAGAGATATGGCCTAGAAGAGATGCCTGAGAGAGGAGATGTGTCTGTGGAGGACAATGGGTTTATGAGAGTAGATGAATGTATAGAGAAGTGAAGGGGAAGCACTGGCCAGCTTTGGTCATTAAGCTTTGAGATCATTACATCAGAAGAGAGGACACCTACATGTGACATAGTTGTAAATGTTCACAAATGGGCACAGGAGAAACTGAAATTTATAAATAGAAATTAACAAAAAAAAGCCAAATAGTAAATTCTCAAAATGAATGTTCTCCATATATTAGCACAAACTTGTTGGGTAATAAATAAATCTCTTTATAATAACAACAAAAGTGATAATATAACTAAGAACAAATTTAATATAATGAAAAGTCGTAACAGTTTTACCAAAGCATATTTAAACTTTTGAACAAATGGAACAACATGCTATATTCTTGGACAGTCATTCTGTGGCATGCAGACTAAGCTGCTGTGACAGAGGTCCAAACATAAAGCGGCCTAGAGAAGGTCTTTCCCTGGTGGAACAGTCTACAGAAGGGAGCACCTCTGTGTTAGGGATAGCTCTGATCCATGAGAGCCAAGGCCTCCTGGCTGAGTTGAGTGTGTTACTCTACAATCTTACAGTCTGTGATGGAGACTGGCCCACCCCTCTGCCCTTGCCTGTCTGTGGGAGAGGAGCTAGAAATCAGGGCAGCTTCTACTGTACATGTCCAACCTGGAAACTGCCTTCCACACCTCTGGTCCTATTCTTTCATCCCACATGGAGTCTCAGGGCTAAGCCAGCTGCCCAGGATCCAAGAAATGGGGTGGCTGTCAACAAGACAGTAGGGTGGAAGGAAGAAGGGGAAAAAGGTTAAAGAGGGACAAATGTTACACTGGAAGAGATTGATTTTCTTCAAAATGTGTATATGTTTAGTGCAATATTATTTATGATGCAGGCTCTCTAAGAGCCTGATGTAATACATCTATAGGTTACCTGGAAAAATAAACATGTAAGGAAAGCCAAGAAAATGTTTTAAAAGGCAATGGGTGAAGATTAACCTTAGCAGACATAATGGGTAACAAAAATACCCAAAACTGTCATGTTGCAAAGATGACACAAAATGAAATGGAACAAATTAGAAAGTCAAGACAAAATATAAGTATAATATAAAATACAAATATAATGCTAATGTCGTTATACACAGAAATACATATACATGGAGATAAAATATGAAAAACTAGAGGTGAAAACAGAGACAAAAAATAATAAGGAAGAGTGCAGAAAGATCCATTTCCCAGGTTTGTCATATACACATACATCCAAACATATACTTAGATTTCAGCTAAGAAATGTATGCTTATATACATAAATAAACTATAAGATATATATGAGTATATATAAAATATATATGAATTAAGTGATAGACAAAATACACTTCAAATCAATGGGAAAAGACTAATTACAGGGCAGAAAAGTGCTTTAAAAATATTAAATACTTAAAAGCATAATCCAAAATCAATGCTTAATCAAATAAAAATATAATAGTTTGCATATGCAGCTGTGACAGCATGGCAGGAAGGGTTGATGTACATGTAGCTAACACTAGCCCAAGATAGGCCTTGGGAACACCCAAGACAACAAGCCAGGGCTGGTGTGCACAGCAGATGGTCAGCATCCATTCTGGTCAGGACACAGAGGCATTGGGATTCCTAGTGTAGCAATGCCATCCTTGCATGTTTATCACAAGGGAATAATCCCACTGAGATGATAATAGGTAGCCATGAAGATGGCCATGATGAAAGACATGAATCAGCCCTGGCTGGTGGCTCAATGGATAAGGCACCAGCCTGCGAACCCAAAGGTCACTGGCTCGAATCCCAGCCAGGGCACATGACCAGGTTGTAAGCCAGGTCTCCAGCCAGGTCCTTCTCTCTCCTTCTCTGCCTCTTTCCCTTTCCCTCTCTCTAAAAATAATAAATAAAAATTTTAAAAAAGAGACATGAATCATAGCAAAAATAGTTATAATAATTACAACAACAGTATACCCTGGCAGGAGAAAGCAGGGCCCAGTTTCCTGGGCCTGGGGTTCCCTGGCCTTGCAGACCTCAGTGGTCATAAATGTGGCCAACATCTGCTTCAGTGGGGGCAGAACTGGCCATCAGAGAGGACAGGAAACATCTTAGGCATTTCCCACTAGGGCCTGGCCAGATGAGTGAGCACTGAGGGGCTGCCCACGCCAGTCTGGTCCATCCCACAAGTACATTTGGGGAGCTGCAGGCACATGGAGCTGGTGAGAGACAGGCAATGGCCCAGGCTCGAGGCTGCCAGGCCATGGGATGTCTGTCCTTTCCAGTAACCATGGGGCCTCTGCCAGCAACCATGCCATCTAGCTGCCCCTCCCAAGACCATATGCACTGGACCCAACAAGTCTCCTGGGCTCAGGGTGATTCCAAATCCTACCCTCTCCTTCTTGACTGCCCACATAAGAGTGACATTTATAAAGTGGTCACATTCAGCCTATGGGGCCAGATGCTTTTAGATCATCCAGTTTCACATACTTTTTTTCAAAAATAGATAAAATGGCTTGGTTGAGATATAATTCACATACCATGACCCTTTTTCATTATTACTCACTTAAGGAACCATTTTGATCTACTTTACCTAAGTATTCCTTGCCCATGAACTTTCAATCACATGTACACTGCCCAGCTATCTCTGTACCTTATGCAATCTTTGCATAAAGAGCTGAAAACATTTTGTTCCCCAAGACTCCCTGGGGAAGCAGTGGTTGTGTTGAGCATGCACATTGTAGATCCACCCAAATTTTCAACTCGGATGCATATAGTTTCCTGGATAGCTTTAAAATTTTTCCACCTAAATCAGGATCCATGCAGAGACCCCAAGCTTCTGCTCTGTGCAGGGTTGGCCATACTTTCGGAACACCCCTTGAATCCTCAATGGGTGGCCAGAGCCAAGAACCTGGCTTCAACTTCAGGTGGAAGATGAGGCATGAGGCTATCAGGGTTTCCAGAAACAAGACTCAGGTGTGTCTGTGGTTGATGGTCCGGTTAGAGCCCCAGCAGTCCGGCCTTCGTGAAGTTGAGACTCCAACACCACAGAACAACGAGAAAGAACATGGGCCGAGTTGTTTATGGCAATATCAAGAAGATTAAAAATGTAACTTTTCAGCAATTCAGAGAACTTTTTTGCCACAAGGAAAACACCTTTTTCTATGTCACAGAAGAAAAAGGAGGTACAGGATAAAAGGCCAGTCTGCCCCTGCTCTCTTCTTTCAAGTCTGTGCTCCCAGCCTGATGAGTCAAGTGCCATCAAGACAAAGGCCGGAGGGACAGGAGCTGCAGAGGTGCCTGGAAACAAGTGCATTTTCACCAAACAAGAGCCCTCTTTCAACTCACTTGCTTTTTAAATTTCTCTTTCAGGAGTAAGAAAGGAAATGCTCATAAAAGAAACAGAGAGGACAAAAAGGAGAGGGGAGAGTGGAGAGGAAGAGAGAGGAGGGAAGTGAAAGTGGGAGGGAGAAGGGGAGAGGGAAGGAAGTGAAGGGAAAGGAAGAACGTGCTACATAAAACTGTAGGACTCATGGCTCACTTTGTCCCCATTCCCAAAAAAGTAAGGGAGCGTGCTGGCCTGAAGACACATCCCAGTTTGCTTTGTTGTCCCCTTTGTCACACATCAGCACAGATCACCCGCCTCCCTGCCGGAAGCGTCTGAGTGTGAGTGAGCAGGACTCGGGGATGACAGCACGACACTCACAAGCTGGATGCTCCCCAGAGGAACAACAGAGCGGGACAATTTGGGCATAGTCAGCTATGGGAAGGAGGGGAGGGACAGACTCAGGTTTAGGGCAGCAGAGGAGGGAGCTTTGGGGTGATGATGTCACCCACAGTGTCAGGACACAGCAGCTCAGCTGCAGGGCCAGCCTGACGCAGGTGCCACCGCTGTAAATGATCCTTGGCCCCTTCCTCAGTCTGCTTCCAGCCTCCTCTCCTGACACTCAGCATCCATGTGCCAAAGACCATTTTCATTAAATTCTAAACATGGGTTTTTATGGTAATTTAAGTCATATGTTTCTGATTCACTAACAATGAACTCACCAAAAATGTTGGCAATGGCGTTTTGAACGTCCCTGCAGATTGCTCAGTGTCCTGAAATATACCATTTCGTAGACACACGCAGATGCGCAGGCACGCACACAACCCAAAAAAGCAAACTAGAGGATTTTCATCGTGGTTTCTGTTGAGCAAAACTGTATTTCCTGACCTGTGCCTTCGGTGTAATGTCAAGCATTTCCTATCCTGCCATTGGAGGAGGGCCACGGATCCCTGTAAGGAGGCCACCAATCTCGGAAGCTTACTTTGGGGGTCCCAAGAGAATATCATAAAAATAAGGCAAACGAGCGTCTCTCCGGTTGTGTTTGGCTATCTGAAGGTGTAAGTCGCTGATAATGAATGGTGTCGGATCCCTGGTAATTACGGCATAGCCAACATTAATTCTCGTCTTCTCTGCTCTTTGTACCTGGTATGTGGGAAATTCCCTGGTACTTTCTGTTCCTTGAATCATGTTGTTTTTTTTTAACTCTTGTTGAAAGTGATCTGGCGCAGGATTATGCTAACATGCCCACCTGCAACCTCACCTGCGCAACAGCTCCTGTTCAAAAATCTGTTCTTGATCACTGGTCCTTCCAAACCCTTTTCTCTAATTTTCCAAAACTGCATTTGTACAGGCTTCCTTCTCACTACTGCCTCCATCTCCTCATGAAGTGCCTCCAAAACTCGTCCTGGGCACCGAGGGGCTTCACAGAGACCGACATAGGGGTGAAGTGGAGAACTGAGGAACAAATGGAGAGGCCCAGTCCCCCCCACACACACACCATGTGAAGGCAATAGTTCCATTTGCGTATCTAATCTAGTTCTTTAATTCATGCAGCAGATATTTGTCAGATGTCTACTGTTTGCATGTCAAGTTGGAGGTGAGGAGGAAGAGATGTGAGGAGTGCTGAGTTGCTGGATTCAGGGTGCGGTGGGGAGCCTATCCAGAGCCACCTGGAGCAGGTTGGGACCGAGGGCAACAGGAGCTAAAGAAGAGGCAGCCCTGCCTGAGAAGCTGGGGAAGTTGCTGACGGTGACGAAAGTGGGGCTTTGACTCTTGGGTTGAAAATGCCAGGGCCAGCTTCAGGATGGGAGACTCAGTGTCTGGAGGCAGGTGAAGCTGGTAGTCACCTTGGATGCCAGACCAAGAGCTGGGCAGTGAGGAACATCTTGATTGTAGGAGAGAAGTCAGATGATAACAGGTGAGCCTAAGGGGAAAAGCATACTTTTTGGAGGGGAAGGGAAGGTGCCAAAAGGAGAAGTCAGGAGGACATGGATGTCATTGCAGGCACCTGCCCCAGGAGGGCTTGCCTTGTGCCAAGAGTTGTTAGAAAGGGGCAGCACATGCAGTGAGGACTTGGAGGGTCCTAAATCAGTGGTGATCTGGGCAGGCAGAGCAAAAAGGTTCTGGGGCCACCTGCCTACCCTACTCCCAGGATCCATCCCATGCTGGGGAAGGATTCTGCTGTCCCTCTATATCCACCTTTGACCCCACTCAATGCCTGATACAGGGGAGGGATTGAAGGAGAGATCCCCTCTTTCCTTCTCTGCCTTCCCAGCTCCATCCCAGACACAGAGACAGATCTTAAAGTCAGCTTCACACAGGACTCTCAGGCCTTCCGGTGGCCCCTCCCCAGCTCCATCAGCTTCCTTGATTCTGGGCATGAGCCCCTTTCAGAAGTGGCCTAAACTATCTTCCATTCTAGTGTGAGGGAAGGAGAGACCTTGTACCCGAGCTCGGGAAGCTGAGCAAGCAGAGAGCAGCAAAGGCTACGATAGAGCTGGATGGGGCCCAGGGACTGGCAGACTGGACCCCCACCCCCATGTCTTGTCTCTTTCCAGCAGAAAGGAGGGAGTGGGGAGTCTTCCTGACCTACCCAACACCGTATGTATTCTTTCTTAGCTCCATCCTGGAAAACAGGTGGACAAATTTAGACTCGTACTCTCTTGAAAGAGAATCAGTAAGAGGACATCTGCCTAAAGATATGGAATTTGAAAGAAGATAAGGTTAAGTGCTATCCAACCTATTTACCAGGGTCCCTTCTGTTCATGCTTATGGGATGAGACCCTCTAAGGAAATTGGCCTTTGCTTGGAGACAGTCTTGTCTCTGTTACTGTAAACATCTTTGCAAGCCTGCTGCTCTCTTCTCATGGAGTTTGGTCTCATCCAACAAGGAACTTTCTCAGTCCAAAGTGGGGGGTAACTGAGTAAGTTCTGCACTCATGTGCTCACTCTCCCTGCAGTGGCCAGGAGTGCCCTTTGGCTCCTATGACCCAGCTCAGTGATTTACTCCACTTTTCCACACCCTGAGGAAGTCACTAATGCCTTCTTCAGACTTGTGACAGCATAAACTTATTTTCCAACTTTGAGGCAAGAAAACATCCTCAATGCATTTTGCCAGAGATTCTGCTCATTTGTCAAATCACTGCTGATTTCAGGGAAACGTGACCCATGTGTTTCTCATTCATTGTGTTCAAATCACAAGCTGAGGAGCCATTGATCTATAGGGACACACTGGCCAAGCAGGTGGATGTGACCAGGGAAGGCGGCCAGGGAAGCTGTGGCTGGGCAGGAGTTGCAGTGCGAAATAGCTCGGTGGCCTGGGAGACAGGACTTTTAGACTCAACACCTGGTGCACCTGCTGGAATCATTCTGGGCCTGTGTCACCATCTAACCACAAAGCAGAAGTGGGGTCTGCTGTCACCAGGCTCAGAGTATGGCCAGCCATAATGAGGTTGAGGGAGAGCAGTCATTACAGGACTCAGAGACTAAAGCTGAAGAAGGGAAGGAGGTGCCTCACCACTGGTGCAGGGAGGAAGCATGGGGAGTGGTACTGCGGTCCAAGCTGAAGTCAGTCCAGCCCATGTCCCTGTGCCTCTCTGAGCCTCAGTCTGCTCCTCTATGACACAGGGGGAATGATGCAACTTGACCTCCATGTGAGTGTCCAGCACTCATGCAGGGAAAGTATGTCACAACTCAGGGCTCCATTTCCTTTCTGGGCTCTCAGGGCAGCACGGTGATCCTTCTTTCACCCAGAAGAAGCTGGTGGAAAAGGAAGGCAGGTCCCCAGCTGGATCCAAATGTTGCTTTAGATCATTGTTGATAGTTTCTCCTGTATAAAATGTGGGTAACAATACCTGCCCTCCTGAAGGCTCCTCCAGCTGAATATTAGGGTGTCCACCTCTCTTCCAGGCTGGTGCTACCCTGGATCCAGGAGTGATGGAGGTTTAAGGACCCAGCTGTAGAGTTTTCTCAACAGGTACTATGTGGGTCTCACAGTTGGGCATGCTTTGTTTATTCTGTGTCTGATGCTCAGATAGGGCATCTGCCTGTGAAAGTTTAGGACACTTACCCTAAGGCATTTCTGAACCTCTTGTCCAGCAGGCTGACCTTTGGTGCAGCATTACCCCTGGACACAGGAGGTCACAGCAAGTACTGGGAACCCCCATCACCAACTGTCAACCAGTAGATCCTCTTGGTCTCAATTTCAGATAAAAAATTAACAATAAGGCTGTGGCTCAGCTTTGCAAGTCTCCTGAAAGGATAGTATTAGATCATACATTAAAAAAAGTGCTCTGAAAACAATTTTAAATACTAGAAAGTAGACAGTGTCTGTGGAAGAAACATTCTGTTTCACACATGAGGTGGGAGGGAGTGGGTGGGAGAGAGAGGGAATGAATATTGGAGATTAATATTCTCCTGGCCACTGGTGTAAGAGAAAGTATCCTTCGTGGAATGTGTGGGACCGTAGTTAGTACTCTGAGTCTTAGCTCAAGCAAGAATTCATTTCAATAATGAAAAAGGCCCAACAAACCTCAAAGGTCACCCCAGACCCCTCTGCCAGCCACCAGGGTTGTGTGGTGGGCCAGGCAGACAGGGAAGAGCTCCCTCCATTAAGTTTCTTTCTTTTGGAAAGTGGCCCAGGTTAGCATGTCTGATAAGTCACTGTCACCTAAGGAGATCCCACAGCCATGATCTTAAAGTGTGCAAGTTCAGAACAGATTTCAGTGTTAGTGTCGAATGGAAGACCCAAAGGGACCTGAGGGAAGAAGTAAAGAGGACAATGATTTGCTGGGAAACTCGTTTAGAGGGAGATGACCCCAAGAAGGGAGTAGGGGACTGGGTGGAAGGGAGCAGATCAGCTTGACCCAGGTGAGGGGAGGGGAGTCCATCCTTTTTTAGAGCTGACAGAAAGCCTTTTTGTTGGATCCTTAAATCAATGTAAAGTCTTTTAACAGAAGTTTACATTTTGATATTATTTTAAACTTTAAAACATGAAGGATTTACAATTGACTAATAACTATAATATTATAAATCTAGACAGGATCAAAATTAGACCAAATGTTCTGTCATCTGTGAAGAATTATTATTTTCTTTTTTCTACTTATAACCTCAATTTTCTGAAGCAGATCACCCAGAATAATTATTTCTAAGTTAAAACTGCTCTTTGTAATTCATCAATCTCACAACTGTGTGCCATAATCACATCTATTTATTTTTCTTAAGTAATCATGGTATTTTCATCAAAATTCATTAGAAGCTGCTTCTAGAAGGACAAGCTTTTAAAATATTTAAATTTATAGTTAATGTTTTATTAACCATATTTAGTCTATAATTATTTTTCTAATGAAAATTATCCTGACTGCACCCTCTGATGTTATGAGGCAAGTAGTTCAAACAAAATTTAGAGAAACATTTATGCACAAAGGACTATGTATTAGTCATTTGGAAAAAAAGAATTTATGTGCTATATAATTAATTGTTGCCTGAGTTTGACAGTCCATATTTTATTGCAATGCATTATTTACACTGGAGGCAGCTTAGGGGTTCACCCTTCAAGGGATTAGAAAAATACAAATATATACCTTATGTGAATAGTGGAAGATTGTATTGCAATGGATAAATGTGTGTTTGTGTGTGTGTGATTTGTAGATATATAATATTTATATACGTATTCCAAATATACGAGATCTGTCCCAAAAGCATTGTGCCAATGTCAGTATAATTTAAAGTTTGTGCAGAAATAATGTATTTTCTATATATTATATTTTATAAAATACCATAGTGATTAACATAAGTATATGTGTGCATGTAGTTTGTATATAAAATACACGTACTCACTCTATAGAATATATATCCTACATATTGTAGAATACTGAAGTGATTAACACATGTCTGTGTGTGTGTGTGTCTACACTCAGCATTGATTACTCAAGAATTCAACTGGTTGATATCTTTCAAAGATGAGCAAAGTAAATGAGTTGTGAATGCTTTGAAACTTTGTTTCTCAGCAATGTGGCACTACTGGAGGCAAGGAGGTGAGATATTTGCACCTGTGAATACCATTGTTGGGAGGATGCTGAATGGGTTTCACAGAGCAAATAAAAATACACTTTTATTCTATGCTTGTGAGTGCTCAGCTTTGTGTGCTTTTTAAAAATGTCATCTCTTAGGTTAGTTTACAGCGTCACTTATGAAGTTACAAATAGAATTGTCATCATGGGGCAAATTTGTTATTATGGTGCAGGGCTGAAGATGGACAGAGGAACACACAGGGGGTCCTGCTCCTCGTCTGCTGACCATCTGCACCAAGAGCACGTGGGACACCACGGGGCTCTGCCACGGGCTGGGCTCTGCCACGGGCTGGGCTCTGCCCGGACTGCTCACGGGGGAGGGTAGTCGTTTGTGCTCGGATTTGCCCTTCAGGCCAATGGGCAATATGTTAGTGATCTTTGTGCCTGACTGAAGCAAGTAGCTTTATTTACATAGATAGATAATTCCAGCAGAAGGAAAAGTTTTAACGTCCAGGCACTAGAACAAGCCAGCTGATGGGAGAGACACTTTTGTTCTCCAAAGATCTGTGAAGCAGTACTTATCCTTAGAATGCTACCAGAACAGGGACAGGCAGCACCTAAATTAAACTCCACAGAATCACCAGCTAACATGCATTGAGCTCCCATTCTGAAGGGAACTACTTTGTGGACTTCCTACACAGTGAGGTGCTGCTAGGGAAGATTTAGTACTTGGACTTGGCAATGTAAAAATATATTTTTCTGGTGGCTCTCCTGCTTTCCTAGCCCAGCTTTTCCCCAGTGCACCTGATTACATAAAGTTAGGAGGTATCATGGGTCAGCATCCCATTGCCCTAAGTCCTGGGCAGAGAGTGTGCCCTATATCCTCACTAAGGTTCAAGAACACACATTCCAAAAGCATCTGGGTAAAGTGAGAAGGTCTAGATCATGTTGCAAGTCATCTAAATTGCAGAGGATTGTTACAAACCTGAAGGTGTCACATTGCTTCTGTAGGAGTCTGGTGGTCAATCTGTAAAGACAAAGTCAGAAAATACAGAGCTTGAAGAGGCAGATGGAGAAAAGGCAACAGTCTATGTTTGGGACACGTAAAGAGGAGCCGTGATTAGAGCTGGACAGAGTGGGAGCCCTTTGCACAGCTGGCTTCTCAGGGGAAGGGAGCCCCAGAGTACATGCGGGAACCCTAAAGGAAAAGGTGAGAGTACGGTCCTGGAAGAGTGCCACTCATGTTGCTATGAGATGCACCCTGTACATGTACTACCTGTCCACATGCACACAGTCCATGTACCTAGGGCCCTGCATTGCTATGTAACTCCATTAACAGTGCTGGAGCCACTAGGTGGGATTAAAGACTCTGCTTATTGTTAGAATGGGAGATGGTGTCAATGTCCCACAAAACTCTGTGATCCAAGGGACAGAGTGTGTGTTCTTAGAATTCCTTAAATGTTGAGTGAACGAGCAGCAGAGATCATGGTTCAGTGTTCACCACATTTATTAAAAAAAAAAAAAACATTGTGCCAAATTTGATCTAATGGATCCACTGTAATTACATGATGGAAGGAAGTTACTTTCTCAGATTTCACAGCAAACACATGAAGCTGGGATGGAAGAACTGTGTGTACTAAGACCTCCCAAAAGAGGGGATTGTCTACTTCTGTAGAGGGGAAAAGTAGCATGGAATTAGAACTCACTAAGTATATTTTCTGTCATGTCAGACACAACATTATTCCATGATAAGAACTGTAGAAATGGAATTTGACCTAGTTTACACAACAGAATATATTTCTTGGTGCTCATAGCAGGAAGCTCAGGGGTCTATGGGCTACAGGAAGAGCTGGACACAGGTGCTCCAACCCTGAACCAAGAGGTATTGTCTCTTTCTCATTATCTCCCAGCTCTGTCTTTTCTTGTGATGCCACTTCTCAGGTAGGACCTCCACGTACTAGAAAAGATTGGTATCTCCCTGATGATATTTCCATCATCTACAGTGACTCCAAGGAAAGAGAGCCACTCTCTCCAGAACCATGAGGAGGTGCTCAGACCAGCCTCCCTGAAGCCATCACTCTGGCCCGTGAAATGGATGTGGATCACAGGAAGTAGCTTCAGCCCTGCCAGGAGTAGCATGGCCAATAGTAGTAGCCTGGGAAACAGTTGTGGTGGGCTAAATAATGGCCCCAAGGATTCCATGTTCAAATCCCAAGAACACATGGCCAAAGGGACTTGGCAAATGTGGCTAAGGACCTCAAGATGGACAATTATTCTGAATTACCTGGGTGGGTTCAATGTTATCACTGGGGTTCTATAAGAAGGAGGCAGGAGGGTCAAAGTGAGAGCAAGGAAACATCAGGAGAGAAATAGAAGTCACAAAGGAGAGGAGATGCCAAGAGGCTGGCTTTGAAGATGGAGAAGGGGCAATAGGCCAAGGAAATTGGCCTCCAGAGCCTGGAAAAACAAAAGGGTGAATTCTCTGCTCTGAGCCTCCAGAAGGAATAGCCCTGCTAACAAGCGGACTTGAGCCTATTACATCTGACTTTGGAATTCTGATCTCCAGAACTAAGATAACGAAATCATGTTGTTGTAAGCCACAGAGTTAGTGGTAACTTGTCATAGTTGCCACAGGAAACGAATGCAGTAACAGTAATGGCCATATTGGCTAACACACTTGGAGAATGTGTTCCATACCACGTACACATATGAGCCCGGGTTATTCCTCCAGCAACCCTATGGGATAGGTCCTGTTATGAGCATCCCCTCTTTGCAATAAGGCACCCGAGGCTTAGAGACATGAAGTAATGTGCCCAAGGTCTCACCTCTAACATACCTGACCCCCATGACCCTGGGAGGATGCAATGACAGTTCACAAGGATCAAAATTGCTTAGTATAAGACATAGTGGGGAACTTGACCCCCAGACCAAGATAACCAGAGAGCCTGGTCAAAGCAGCCTGGACTGAGGCCACATGTCCACTGTGTCCAGCCTAGACCCAAGGGTCAGGAACAAAGGCTAGAGGAAATGGACATGCATCTCTTGGGGAACAGACAGGACATGACTTCTCTTAGTGCAGAAGGTGATTCCATCTCTGTCATCATGTTTAGAATCATGGGCCCACATGCCCAATGTAAAAATGGCTTTCAACTTTGTTAGAATGAATGGAAACTTAATATCACTTGTTGAACTATATTAAGAAAGGGCAGCAAAAGCCTACAACAGTCTGTTTGAGAAACTCAGTATCTTGACAATCAGCATATTTGCTGCAAACAAAAGGTTACCACATATGAGTGCTGGACTTTGCACAATAATCAACTCTGTTAAGAAAACTAAGGCTATTTTTTCCTTAAAGCAGTGTCAAGAGGTGTCTGATAAGAGCTTTTTGTTCATTATAGTCAACCTTGCACTCATGAAAAGAATAGAATTCTGCCAAATAAAAGTGTTTACCACTGAGAGATGTAAGGAAAAGAAGGTAAGCTGATTGGGTGCATGTCCCCTTAACTGCTCAATTTTCATGTTTTACTACAACAGGGACTCTGAGCTCCCAGTTGAGGTACTGTGCCCTCTTCTAAAGTCCTGGAATTCTATTTAATTTGAACATTGTCACTGCACTGAACATGGTAGTATGTTATCTTTAAAACTTAGATACCACAGAGTGGATGGCCCTTAGCTACGTGAGCATCCATCCAGTGTGCTTCCTGGGCTGCACTTGGCTTTATGTTTTTATTTTACATTTTTTTTAGATTTTATTTACTATTTTCAGAGAAAGGGGAAAGGAGAGAGGCTGAGAGGGAGAGAGACATCCATGTATGGTTGCCTTTCACCTGCCTCCAGCTACAGACCTGGCTGGATACCTAGCTTGCAGCCTGGTTATGTGCCCTGGCTGGGAATCGAACCAGCTACCTTTTGGTTTGCAGGCCGGCTCCTTATCCATTGTGCCACCAGTGCACCCCACTTTAAACCAAGATCTATGGTTCCTAAAAAAATCACCCTCAGCATCTTGCCAGAATAGCAGCCAGAGCAGACTCAGAAAACATTTGTTGCTGGGCAAATGAATGAGAAATACAAATAAAGACACTGGATAGTTATGTGTCGTCACCCAAGTTAGTTATTTTTGCTGAAGTTTTCACATTACCAGGAATACTCACTTTGATTTTCAGGATCATCGTCAAAGTCCATAGGGTGGAGATCTTTTCAGGGAATTGCCTGAGATTCTGAGAGAAGGTGCTGTTCTGCGGACATCTGGCATGCGTGCCTTGTCAGCACAGGAGTACCTCCCAGACACCCACAAGGATTTCATACAACGCTTACCAGGATTTTGAAAAAGAAGAGCAAGGAGAAAGTTTAATCGTCTTTAAATAAGTGACCTGATATTTTCATCTTAGTTTAAACACTAAACAAAAGCTCCATAGACATTTAGCAAACCTGATGGAGGACGGGCTTCATCTTGACTTGGTGTAAGACGTGAATTGAAATATTGATGTGATTTGTAGGCAAACCACAGGAGCGCACTGACCTCCCCTGTGATGCAGGCACACATGAGGGACACATCGTAGCCACAGGGCCAAGGTGAGTGCCAAAGCCACACCTGGGATCCTGTGAATCAGGTCTATTCTGGGACTAGTGGGAACCACCCACTTCTCGCGGAGTACTGAGAACCAACTCACCCACTCCCCTGTCCATCTGGCTATTTTCAGTCCTTTGTAAGGTTGTGTTTTTATTACTCTAACAAATGCTCCAATTTACAGAAAATCATAACTCAAATCCATCTGGACCTTGGCCCATTTCTCACAGGGAAAATTAATGGCAAACAGGCCTAGTGACCAGGATTGTGCAAGGCTGGAGGAATGACTTCACAGGGAAGTGTGGCCGAGCTCTGAGTTTGCGGCGCAGGAAAGGAATTTTCTTACAAATCCTGCCATAAATGCTCTTTAAAATAATGTCAAGTGGCTTAAGTGCTCGTTCAGAATGAATTTACTCCAACTAGAGAACTGCCAGTGGTCTGAAACCATATACATATATATGTGTGTGTGTGTGTGTATATATATGTATTCATATATGTATACACACACACACACACACACACACACACATATGCATCATATGCGCTTTGGGAAAGAAACATCCACAGTCAGTATATTGATAGGATCTGACAGTGTGTGTGTGTGTTTCAAAGAGCAGGCATGCAATGAGATTCTAAGCATAAGGCCCATAAGAAAACTGCTTGTTGTTCCCTGAAAAAAAAGTAAATACCTTTGGGAAGATCGGCCTTATCTGGAGCCCTGGGGAGGCTGATGGTTGGAGATGGAAGTGAGTCAGGGTGTGTTAGGTCAGGGCAAGCAAGCAGAATCTATTAAGAAATCCGTTTATTTCTCCAGGTTATTAGCATAACCTACCCAAGGAAAGACAGACAAGTGTCATATTATTTTGTTGTCCTTACAGATTTACTGCATGTTGGTCCTGGACCGAGAAACTGATGACCACCTATCTCCCGCCACCTACCCACCACCCAGGAGGGGGCTGCCCAGGTGATGAGAACAGCAGGTTCTGGAATGTCCCGAAGGGCAGTGTGGGACCGGGGTGCTCTCCTTCTGGGGGGTTTCTGTGTGCTGGGAAGGAAAGCAGCATTGTAGCCCAACCTACTTGTTAGCTATTTTCCTTTCCTGAATTAAAAAATTGAATTATATGCTCAGCCTAGTTACTGAACCCTGCAAAGTTTATTAAAGCTTATCGACCGTGTGTACACACGTCAGGGCTGAGCTGCAGTCGCCGCTCTCAGGCTGGAACATTGAATTAGGAGGCAGAGCTGGGCCACGCGCGGGGGACTCCAGCAGTGCTACAGGTAGCAGAAGTCTCCTCCAATTAGACATAATCATCACTCACAGTCAATAATTGTGCTAAAGGCTGCTTTCAAATCTGTGAGGATTCGCATTTAATGTACTGATTCAGCTTGTCGGAGCCAAATTCGCTGTGCACTGAAACCAAAGCCATTTCGTTCTTGCCTACGGCCCTTCTGGCAGCTCGTCTAGAGCTCGTGCTGTAGGAGCGACGAGATACAATTTAATCGGAGACATCTGTGCACAGACAGGACCTTCCCCTTCACCGAGGAGACGGAGGGACGGCTAAGCTCTAGTTTTATGTGAAGAGCCAGGCCTTATCTCACCCCTGAAAAAATAAAGCGTTTAGGATAGAGTAAAAAGCCAAATTAAAAAAAAAAAATGTTTTTTCCCCCTCTGGGTTTATGAATGCACACTGCAGCTACTCACAGCCTTCCTGCTCCAATGACAGAGAATACTTGAGCTGTGATTCCCGGGATTAACCATTTAAGGATATTACGCTTATCACTGGCTGCAGCCGATGGAGGAGGTCTTTATTAAATATGATCTACAAATGTGAGTTTGCAGAAATATTAAAATGTCTTTATGCATTGCTCTGGCCTTGCAGTGGTCCCGGAAAAATGGCTGTAATAGTTATCAGCCATCTCATGCCTCTTCCAAAGAGCCGCACCCTTTATACCATCTGAAAGATGAGACTTTCCTCTGTTTGTCATACAAGATTGTCCATGGTACTGAGGCTGTACGAGCCACTGATGTGCAATTGGCTCATCTGCCAGTTGCAAAAATGACAAGCTTGTTGGCTCCCAAGATCTAAGACTAAATATGCAGTTACTGAAAACAAGCCCCGTCGTGGAATTGCCACTCTTATTAGTGCATGAACAAGCACTGTTTGTCTTGTTTTTCAAGAATGATGGGGTCATAGAAATACTTAAAAGTGCACACACATCCACCCACCCATCCACACACACACATACAATTTGTATCTTTGGAACTTGGTCTACTATTTTTCTAAAAGTAAATGTGGACAGATTTAGTGTGTTCTATGCCCTGGAAGGCCTGAGGTCCAATGACATGACATTGACCAGGGCACCCACAGCTGGAAGAGCTCTGGGTTGGACTGGGAGGGGCAGATACTCCATTATCTGGTTTTCAGATGGCATCTACACAATCCAGAGCAAAAGAAGGACCTTCTTTGGTTCACATGATCTAGGTTAAGAACCTGTTGGAGGATTTCCCTTTGCTATTTTTTTTTTTTAATTTTATTTATTATTTTCAGAGAGGAGGAATGGGAGAGAGGAAGAGAGGGAGAGAAACACCAATGTATGGCTGCCTTTCACCTGCCTCCAGCTATAGATCTGACTGGACACCTGGCTTACAACCTGGTTATGTGCCTGGACAGGGAATCGAACCAGTGACCTTTGGGTTTGCAGGCTGGTGCCTTATCCACTATGCCACCAGCCAGGACCCCTTTGCTATTTTTAACTTTGAATTTCTTATTTCCCACAGCAGGACATCAACATAGATGAGCAGACAAAGATGAACCTAGCAACAAATTACCCTACTGCCATGGCAGGAGCAACCAACCATCTGAATGGAGAACCATGACAAGGTCCTAGGAGAGCAGCACAGTGTCCTATAGGGGCTTTGACAGAGGGAAGTGGCAGAGAGGGGGGAAATGGGGCCCTGCCATTCAAGGGAGATGGCATGATAGATCCAGAATCTTCTACTGGATCTTTTACCACCCTTACTGTTATCTGTAGTAGATGCTACCATTCTAATGCATCCCTTCCATATTACAGCCAACATTTTTATAGCAATGTCCATGCCTCATCTTATTGACCCTTGGGGACAACCTGTAAATAGTGGCAGTCTGGTAAACTGATGCTTACACAGGTAAGATAATGTCTTCCAAATGACAAATGGGTGCAGGACTATATTTAAACCAGAGAGTTCAGTGTGCAATGTGGTGAGATAGAACGAAGCAGTTTCAAAGGACTCTAAGTCCTCTCTGAAAGATCTCGGCAGAAATACAAAAAATTGCAAATGGTGGCCTTTGGTGCTAGTGTCCAGCCCCTGTTAAAACCTTATCCAAGGTTCAAATGTAGAATTGCTTCAGTCCAATTATCCTGCAACTGCCTACCCAACACCCAAAACGTACATACATGCAACATATCCACATATACCACAGTGTTCAAACCACACATGCACCATACACTGCTCACACAAGATACGCAGACATACATGTAAACATACCACACACTGCTCTCACACAGACTGCTCACCTTCTCCAGGTGCCCAAAGCCTCCAGCCACATCCTCCACAAGTCCACGACCCTGTCCCTCAAGAGGGTGCTGCTTTACACTCATTTCCCCAGCACAAGAAGAGCTTCACTGTCCAGGCCTGAACCCCCTTTCCCTGACACCACCTCCCCGGCCTCTGCTACTGTATCACCAAAGGAGGGCACCTACGTACTCTGCTCATGTGCAATCCCTGTGATAGGAAGAGCCCTTCCTCTTGAGACAAACAGTCTACCTCTGAGCAAACCCCTTCTTCTCACTCACATCCTATGCCAAACCATCACTGCAAAAATGGCCCAACTGCATAAATGGCTAGAACCAGAAGTGAGAGCTGGAGCACCTAAAGTTCCCAGAAAGTATGATTTACACCCAGCCAGTCATGGCTCCATCACTTACAGGTTTCTGGACTACTAATTTTTATTGCAGGGCTCATTTTGGTCTTTAGTTGCTCATTTTAAGAGCCGGTGACAGTGTTGCAAAGCAGCTCATGGAAAGGATCACTCCAACTTCATTATTAACTTCATTTTTCTTAATATGGGTTTTATTAATCCAGCAATAACGTGCAATCTTCAGACAATTTACTGAGCAGTTAATGAGCAGCTGGGGAAGCTGCGTTCTCTCAAGTAAAGCTACTCGCCCTGAACACTTCATGCAGTCCAAGATCTTAAACAGCCAGCACACTTAACATTTCCCACCAAACGCACAGGACCTGTTTCACAGTTGTGCCCCTTTGCATTTTCTACATTTCTCACGAATGAAATCACGCTCGGTTACAAGCAACGCAGAAGTAGACTAATAGAAGAATCCGAAAACATGTTATTACTTCTTTTTTTTTTTTTGCTACTCATAACCATCCTTCTCTGTCCTACAACTGAGATGTTAATTTTTTACACATCTTAAAGAGATAGAAATGCAGGGTCAACGATATGTGCATGTATATGTGCAGGCATTTGCGCAGGTACATGTACACACAGACACACTCCCATGACTTAGTAAATGCGGGGCTTGGATTTGAGACCTGAAGATTAAAACAGATCTGTGTTAGAACGGATGACACAGTTTCTAGCAGTTTCTACATGATGAATGTTGATGATGGTGGTGAAAGCTACCTGCAAATGGATGTTAACAAAGGAAACAAAGCCATTGGGCTGTAAGAGTGGGGCTGTCCACAACTCTTCACCAACTTGTCTGAGATACCTGTGAATGAACAGCACAACGTATTTTAAATCTCATAAATGTTACTAGTAGGCAGTGTTTCCTGTCAGGCACTCGGCTCTGACAAGAAAATCTATTTTCCTTGTAGGCTTTGTAAAGTGATGAGTAGATTCATGTCCTTATTACCAAAAAAAAAAAAAAAAGCTTGGGGTTGGTCATGTCCTGATTGTCACTTTGTGAGCAGATTGGTTTCCGTCTGCATTGGTCCATTTGATGCCAAAACAACTAAAGCAGTTGTGAGACATTATGTCACCTGGATCTGGTTCTCACCCTGGCAGGTGTTTGTGTGTCAGTGGAAAGAGCTTTGGACTTAGCCCGCCAAGGCTGAAGGCCTCCCCTGCACTGAAGGCCCAGCGCTTTGCCTGGTGTGCACCTGCCTCCGAAAGGCAAAGTGATCCGGAATATTGCCATCCTCTCAGACGGAGAGAGGCTGCTGTGCGCTTGGTACATGACAGGCAACCAGCAAGTGTCAGTCACCCGCCTCTCTGTTAGGGAGAGACACAAAACTGAACTCATCCAAACTGGCCTGTCTACCCAAATGAGACAACTTGCCCCACAAGGCAGAGTTTATATATGAAAAATGGTGCAGTGAGAATCCAACCCTCTTGTTGTGTAACTGAAGAAATAAAGCCCATAGATTTGAACTCCTAGGTATATCACCCAAATAGAAACAATGCAGTCAGAATTAAAACAAATAAGAATCTCCAATGCCCAGCTGCAAATATAGGGTAAGAATGCTGCTTGCACAGCTCTTCCCTTCCACAGAAAACCTATAGTCATCTTATTTACTCTAGAGTCAAGCAGTGAGCGCTTGGAGGCCAGCCATCCCACGTGGCACCCACCTTCAAGCTCTGGCCCATGTCTCCCCTCAGCCAGAAAGCAAGACAGCCAGCCAGCCTGTGTCCCTCAAACTATATTCGGTTTGACTCCAGTGAGGACTTCCTGCTCAAGAGAAAAAAAGGCATCAATCTCCCCAAAACAAGAAGATTTCCCTTGGTCCAAAGTCATGTTTGAAGGAGCTCTCCATCCATAACAAACATATCGTACTGTGTGATACATTTGCGGGGTAAGTAAATGAATTAATTCATGGAGGGTAGGTGGATAACTTAATGCTATTGAGCCCCCCTTAATTCTCTTTCTACTTGGAAAAGTTTGTGGCACCTATCGTGCCTACAGCTCAGGTGGGCGGTGGCTTCAGTGACTGGGGGGCTGTAGAACGCAGAGCCCTTTGCATCCTGGGGATGGTCAACAGACAGCCTGAGTGAGCTTGTCTCCGTCCTGTGGGTGTTTGCAGTGCTTGTCTAATCCAAGGAGCAAATGTCACAGTTGCATTATTTTCAAGCACTTTGCTTTTCTATTTGAAAGATGACTTTTCTCATTAATAGTTGACTTCATTTTTATATGGGAGCCCTCCTGTGGCGAACATGGTCCTTGTGAGAGAGTGGGCCGGCCTGGGCTTGCACACTGGAGGTTTGCTTGCTGTTTCATGTGTGAGATGCTGAGATGATTTCTTTGGATAAATCCTTTGAGAGATTTGATTATTTTTTTTTCCTTTCCGTATCATAATGTAAATAATTCTGACTACAGTGTCTTATTGTGGCTGAATTTGCTGACCTAGTCTTTTAAAATATTTTGAATACAGAGGTATGGAGGCAACATGCTACTTTCCAGGGAGCCTGTCATGGGAGTGCTATTTGCTGCTCCGTTTAGCTTTCTAGGGAGGGAAATTCTACTTTACTTTCACAGGAATTACAAGTTTGTACCATCCTTAGATGGGAATGTGCATGGATATAAATAAGTGCATTTTGAGATCTAAGCAGATTCTCTTGCACCCACATGTGTCTGTCTTGCTTTGGAAAACGCCTTTGCTTGGTCAGAGCCTGTACATGTAATAAATATTTTTTTCTTTTATACTTTAGGACATAAATGTCATCCAGAATGTGACTGATAATTTTGAGGGTTAAGGTAATTTTTTCCAAATATATGACATCTCTGGTTTAGTTTGTAGAAGAAAATTTTGACAAGAAGGGTTTGAACTGATTAATGATAAAAGGAAATGAGAAGATAATGAGATAAACATGGACATTTCAAAATCAGAGACATGGAACAGGAAGCCATTAAAAGATTGAAAGCCACGCTCACCAACATACTCACATTAAGAATAATGTTTTAAGTAAGGCAATGCATATGAATATTTTATTTAAGTCCTCTAATTGCTACAAAACACTGAAAAATACCATCTCAATAAATAATTTGTGAAGCATAGTGACATCCATTCATATTTATGAAGCGATTAAATGTAGTTTTACCAACCCAGAAAAGGAATGGCTGAAAAAATATTGAGAAAGAAAAAGGTCACATCGTTCATGGCCCAGGTGGAAAGCTGGCTGCAGCTTTCCTGGGCTGTATCATTAGCTGCATTCTGGTCACACAGCTAGTTTCCGTGATCTCCACATCAGCACCCGTGCCATTGCCCAGCCCTGAGAGCTGAGAGCACCGACCTTTGGGTTGACTCTAATTGGAGCCTTCGCTAATTAGGGAAAGTATCAGCTGACTCTAATATGCAGCAAGATCATTATCATTAGGTCAGTGCTAACTGATTGATGTTTGTGTAGCCTAGGATTGTGGATGACAATACATTCAGTTTAGCAAAACAAACTAGGCTGACCTGGGAAACCAACTTGCATCATTTAGGGTGTTGCGGCATATAATATCAGGGTTTATCTACAGGGCTACTGTGGTTTAAGAACCAGCTATGATGAGAGCTGGGATTTTGTAAAGTCAATCTCTTGCATCTATCATTAGGTAATACTAGATGAGCAACCAGATCTGAGATACACACGCCCACACTATGAAACATTTGTGTTTTCAGAAAGCTCTCAGGGATGATAACACTGTTAAGCATGAGTTTTTGTTTTGATTCTTCAGCACATTTTTGCATGGCAGGTAGCTATGTAATCACTGTTTAAAATCTGAAATTGTCAGATAAAAGTTGTTCACTGTGCCCTCTCAGTTGAGGTCAAATTTCCAGCTTGTCATTTATCAGCATTTGGCCACAAGTTGAGTATATTTTATTGAGATTCAATGTGGAAACCTGTTGAGTTTGTAAAAGAGGAGAAAATGTGAGTTTGACCAGGATTACTATAACACTCCTCTGCCTGGAAGAGGAAAGAGCAATGTCAGTGCATGTGGGAACAAGGGCCAGCTATTGACTTGGTAGTGACACCATTGCAGCCAGTACAAAAAAGAAATAACTAGCATTTAGTTGTGTAATTTTTAGAAAAGAGTTTTGGCCTAGGTTGTCATTATGCACTGTTGAATTTCCTGTTCTGCTTATCCATATGTGGTTCCTTCACCCCCCAAACACTTGGAAACATATTTCAATGGGTTGTTTATTCAATGCATATTAAGTGGTAGCATACTATAAGGAAGCTGCAGAAGCATAGGGGTGATGAGACAGCCTCTGCAGTGTCCTTGCAGAACCTCAGCCTAAAGGGGATGACAGACATTGCACAAGTCACACAATGGAATACAAGGGTATTAGGGTCCAGGAAATTCTGGATCCAGTGAGCATAGGGAATGTGAGGATCTATTCTCAAGGAGAAAGTAGGGGGAGGTCTCCCTGAAAAACAGATAATTGAACTGAAATCTAATGAGTAAAGAGAATGAATGATCAGTATGAGGGGGATATTTCAGGATGGGGCCCCATGTATTTGCCAAACTCTGATCTCTCCCTAAAGCCCAAGGGCTTTAGACTTTAAAACCCTGATCTTCCTTGATACCTCCACTGGGTTCCTTATGATATTTCAAAATAGTATGTACAAAATAGGTCACTGAGTTCTCTTTCCATGAGAGCCCCGCTGTTCTTCTGATGGGTAAAGCAGTGTCACTTAGGATTATTCTTTCCATGTCTTCGCAAATCCAATACATCAACAAGTCCTGTAGGCTCTTCCTCCAACACGTGTCATAACTATCTCTTTCCTTCTTGCCTCTCCCCTTGCCCACAACCTGTACCTCTCATATGGGTTGCTATGTGTACATACTGATGGTCTCCATCATCCATCTCAGAGAAGTCAGGGTCAACTTTTAAAATGTCAATCAGTTCATATGACATCTCTGTATTACCTCACAGGCCTTTACACACCTATTAGAATGGCTAAAATATAAAATACTGATAGCCCTAGATACTGTAGAGATGTAGAGCAATAGGAGCTCCCATCCATTGCTGGGGGAAATGCAAAATGGTGCAACCACTTTGGAAGACAGTTTGGTGGTTTTCTACCAAACTAAATATACTCTTCCCATACAATCCAGCAATCACACTCTTTGGTATTAACCCAAATAAGGTGAAAATATATGACTATGATTAAACCTGTGCATGAATAATTGTTACAACTTTAGAAGAATGAAATATTCTACAATAAGTGAATAGATACTTAATAAACTATAGTACATTCATAAAATGGGATATTATTCAGTGATGAAAATGAGCTCTGAAGCTATATAAAGACATGGTAGAACCTTAAACTCATATTGGTAAGTGAAAGAAGCCACTCCAAAAAAGCAATGTACAAGTACTGTATGAATTCAACTATGTAACAGTCTGGAAAAGGCAAAAGAGTAGAGATCAATGGTTGTCAGAGACTGGGGGAAAAGAGGGGGCAATGCATAGGTGAAGCACAGGAGATTCTAGGACATGTTTAGAGCATTATAAATTATCCTGCTTGATATTGTAATGATAGATATATTATTGTACATTTTCCAAACCCATAGACTGTGTAACTCAGAATGAACCATAATGTATTTAGTCAATAATGTATTAATATTATTAATATATGAAGAAGAAGGAGGAGGAGGAGAAGGAGGAAGAGGAGGAGGAAAAGGAGAAGAGGAGGAAGAAAAACTGTGTGTTTGTATGAGGAGGTAAAGGAAAATGTGAGAGCTGTCTGTACTTTCCACTCCATTTTTCTGTAAACCTAAAACTACTCTGAAAATAGTCTATTAAAGAAAAATTTCTTTGTAAACTTGCCACCATACCCAGAATAAAACCTAAAGCTCTTGTCATGGCCTTAAATGCTGAACCATTTGATCCCTCAGCTACCACCTGTCTCCTCGAGGCTCCAGCTACAATAACTGACCTTACTTTTCACAAAGACATCAGCCAAGACCCTTCACTCTCCCAACACCTTGCATGGCTAACTCTGCTATGGACTTGATGTTTATGTCCCCCTCCCAAATGCATATGTTGAAATCTAGTCCCCAGTATGATGATATGTAGAGATGGGGTCTTTGAAAGGTGATTAGGTCATAAGTCTAAAACCCACAAATGGGATTAATGACCTTATAAGAAGAGACATGAGAAAGCTTGCTTTATTGCCCTGGCTGGTGTGGCTCAATGGGTTGAACATCTACCTGTGAACCAAAGGGTCATCTGCTTGATTCCCAGTCAGGGCATATATCTGGGTTGTGGGCTAGGTCCCCAGTTAGAGGTGCAGAAAAGGCAACCATATGTTGATGTTTCTCTCCCTCTCTTTCTCCTTCCCTTCCTCTATTGCTAAAAATAAATAAATAAAATCTTTAAAAAAGAAATTGTGCTTTTCTTTATATCTCTACCCTATGAGGGCACAACAAGAAGGTAGCCATCTATAAACCAGGAAGAGGGGCCCTGCCAGAACCTGACCATGCCATTACCTTCATCTCAGACTCCAACCTACAGACCATAAACAATACACATTTGTTGTTTAAACCACCCAGTCTGTACTGATTTTGCTGTAGCAGCCCAAGCTGACTAAGACTGACTTTCAATTCTTCAGCTCTCAACTAGAACATCTTCTTCAAGAAGCCTCTCTACTTTGACTCATGCAACCACTGTACCACACAACACTGATGGTCTGAGGGACTCAGTTTATTTCTTATACTTCCTTACTTAACCCTTCCTTAAAAAACAAGGTCCAGTGGGTGGAAACTTGTCCATCTCTCTTTAGAATAGAACTAGACATAAAGAGGACTTTGTGGAGATCCTGTGAAGAAATTCAGGTAAAGAAATGAGCATGTGGTGGGAGTGTTCTGAAAATTCTGCTATGTGGATATAAAACATTATTAGTGGGTTAATAAAAATGAGGTGACAATAAAATATTTGATATGAAGTCATCTATAGAAACCTGGATGGATATGGTTTCTACTTTCTAGTTAATAATTGGAAATCTATTTCAAAAGTTAATATCTACAATTTAAATTTGATAGTAAAATTAATTAATTTAAAAATCAAATTTTATTACTTTTGGACAATAAAAAACACAACCTATCTTCAAACAAAATACAAATTCAAGCTTCTACATGCTTCCCTTACTCAGAAGATATCTACTGTCTGGAACCACAAGTTCTGACATAAAGCAATTCCTGCCCTCTTGCAGGTTATAATCTCTTGAAAAAAATGAATGGTAAGTATGAAGTGATATGCTATAGTTAGTTTACTTCCTCAAGAGAACCTGTTTAATTTATATTCCTCTGACAATCTTGACTATAAGCAAATGTGTGGCACTAACAAAACATGTCTGCAATAACCATTCCTGCTCAGGCTGGCTGCCTCCCATCAGAATGCTCCAGCCAATAAAAGTAGGGCCTTGACCACAGGCACTAGTGCTGACTGAGCAGGGGCACATATGAGGGTCTAGACATGGGATATCAACTGAGAACATTTATTGTAGCTTTGTGAGTGACCATGCTCATGATGGCCCCAAATGCCATTTTCTTGGGCATCATGTATTGAGTCTTCAGCATTGTGATTAAAGCAGCCTGAAATCTAGGATACACAAAGGGCAATTGTATGAACACTTTAATCTGAGGAGCTGTACCAAACTCCTTCTTCACTTTCACTCAACATTCTACCCTGAGTCCATCACTACATCAGACAACATTGGGTCAATAGTCAATTAATCATTGTAATCCAGCCCTTTCTTGGGAATACACAGAAAAGTGTCTCACTTCATGCCTTCAACATCTCAGCAAGGAATGCTCAAGAGAGCTGAGTATCAAAATGATTATGGAAACTCACTGTGAATGCTCGGTTCTGACTTTGTCAACATGTCAGTGATACATGGGTTAAGGTGGGTTATCAGGGAACCCATCAAAGCTCAAGATTAGCTTCAACCAGAGGGAGCACTGAAAGAGAACCCGACAGGGCAGTGGCTTCTGGGTAGTGATGCATAGAGGCTGATGCCTCTGGAGAATGATCTCTGCTGGTGGAGAACTCTACTGTGGTCACATGCTGTACTCAATGGTTTTACTAACTGTTCTGTGTGTGAAGACCGCCTGTCTTCACAGAGGGAGAAGTTCAGCTCATAAGCTTCAGGAGCTTACCTGGATTCACACCCAAGAAAGAAATTGCCAAGTGTGCACACTGATTTGATGTGTTCTCCAATCTATTTAATTATTTAGAGTTAATTATTTTTAAGTAAAATAAAAAGATATTTTAGGGCTGGTGGATCTGTTTAGAGGGGGAAATGATTGTTCCCAGGTGAAACTATGTTAGAGCAAGGCTGGTCACTTGTGCCAACTTATGCTTCTTTGGTCCCAGTCATGAGAAGCTAAAAGCAAGTTTGAAAGAAAAAGAAAAAGAAAAGACTCTGAAAATGTGGAAATATGGATTGAAGACAAAGGGGCAACTGTCTTACGATATGAGTTACCCATTACCAAAGACTTGCCATGGTGAAATGTTTTCAAGTAATAATTTCAAAGTAGATTTAAAGTTTGTGTGTACAATAGGGGAGAGAGAAAGGGAGAGAGATTGTGAGGGGAATTTTGAGAGAAGAGAAAGAGGCTTTGACAGGGACAAAAGAGAGAGGAAGGGAGTGGGATAGAGAGATGGGGCCAGTGGGAGGGGGCTGGGGAAATGGGGCAGTGAGTAGCTGGGGCTCCTGATGCTCCTCCTTACATTGCAACTTGTCAATGGAAACATTTGAGGCCGTGTGTAGTCCAGCAAACATGTGTTGCTTTATGTTGAGATGAAATCACGCTCTGACTGATTCTCAACTCCGGACACATAGTCTCCACTGCAGAACTCTGAGGGGGATGCCCTGACATCTCATCCTACATGTCATTGCTGAGTATCATGTTTCATGTCACAAGGTCAGAAGACACTACATCTCCATTGGGAGGCACTGGGCTTTAGCAGGGAACCCCTTGTTTTCAGGCAAGTTCAGGCTTCTCACATGCTCCCACATTTCAGAGACAGCCCATTCTGTGACCACCTCATGGCCCCATGACTTTCACAACACAGGACACTGAAAAGCAACTCTTTGGTGAAAACACTCTTGCTTGCTGCTTGTTGATGCTTGCCCTTCCCAAGAGAAAACATTACTAAATCCATGCGAAGGTGTGCGACATAAAGGGCTCAATTGTTTTCTGGCCCGCCAACAGCACGCACATTGTCTCTGAGTGTGCCTGGCCCTGGCAAGCGTTCACATCACCCAGCCATCTAACCATAACCCAACACTGGCAGTGAGTCACCAAAGCCAAGGAGACCTCGTGACCCAGCCAGTGTTGTTAAGATCCATGCTGGGCACTCCCCTTTATTAAGATTGAACACCTTTATCTGGGGGGTGGTAATTGCTACACATGCTCACAAGTGATTTACTGTTGCTGATGGCAATGTTCACTTGGAGAGTTTGCCAAACAGCGTTGGAGGTTTATATGTGAACATAAAGATGATAAACGAGACACTCTCCCCACCAAGTTGTTACCAGTGTTGATCAGTCCCTCCTCATTTCATTCTGTGTGGAGTAGGAGGTGCGCCATCGCCCCAAGTGATCTGCACATTCCTGTCTGGTGAGCCAGCACTTGAGGTGTTCTTAGACAGGTACATGATGCCAGGCAGTAATCTGGGGGCGATTTACAAAGACCTGGGCTCAGATTTCAAAGAGAAATGCAGACACCCACGCCCAGCATGCTTTTCATTGCTTGCATTTGTGGGGCAGATAATTCAACATTTTCTCCTCTTAATTAGTATCTCCCATTTGCAATTTGCTGTTCTGGGCAAATGAAGCACCAGGCTAG
The DNA here is from genome assembly GCA_004026585.1 of Noctilio leporinus. Lineage (NCBI taxonomy): Eukaryota > Metazoa > Chordata > Mammalia > Chiroptera > Noctilionidae > Noctilio > Noctilio leporinus. The sequence goes on from PVIW01000823.1 coordinate 335,207, forward strand.
TGTCTTCACAGATAACACTGTTCTTTTCTTTATTAATCAGCTCCCTGCCCTATTTACAGACTGGACCTGCTCATGGTTGGCTAAACAGGGTAGGACAGGTGACAAGAGCTACAGATGGCAAGGACAGAGGTTGCAGCTGCCATACATGGACAAGATTGAAACCCTAAAGAAAGCACAGCTCCCTGTGGCAGAGCTGCCCAATGACTTACTTTCAAAAAGGCCTCTCAACCCAGTGTGAGGCATTGAGGCAAACAGAAGCTAAACATGAGCTAATGACACCCAGTTTTCTTATCTGATATTATTTATAAGTCACTGTTCCATTTACTCCAAATGTGATTGCCTAACTCTCTCTTGACTTCCCTGCAGAATGACTCAAAACAGAATTGACCCATTTAAACCTGAAAGAGGTTGTAGGAATGACTTGAATTTTAAATTTAGAAGTAAATGTAGATATCTCCTCCCAGCCCACTGGTGTTAAGCATAAGGAAACAGACCCACTGTGTTCAGCATCTATTCTAGGGTCAGCCAATGAGTGAACAACAGAATATGGGAGCAATGACTGAAAGCAAATGGCATGTACCATTTCCTTTTTATTTGTGACAGGAATAGCCTCCTTACATGTAGAATGATGATGACTTACATGTCCATTTTCTTTCCTTTGCCTCCTAGAGACAAGTAGGGTTCTCCCTCTGCATTTGCCAGTGAGAAAACTGAGACATGGTGTGGGGGGTGGCTCACTGGAGGTCCACCACCTAGGAAGAAGGGACAGTTCTCAGACCCATGTTTTTAGATGCACTTGAGAAAATTACCTGCTTCTAAGGAAGTATCATTTCTGTTTTAATAGGCTATCTGGGATTTGTGTGAGTCAGTAATGGTAAGACTTAGAGACACAGAATGATTGTCATGTGGAAGATAGTTTTATACCCACAGATTCCTACAAACAGGAAGTACAGTGAGCCACATGGGGCCACACAGTGAATCACCAGGTTGGTCATGAGTCAGAGAGAGTAAGGGGAAAACGTGGGCAAGGCTGTCTATGGTGCTCCCAGGGGAGGGGACAGAGGAGGCAAGGCAGGCAGGCATTGAATTGGCTAGGTTGAGCAATTTCAGGGGCTCTGGTGCACAGGGCGGACTTGCTTGTCTGGTACCTGCCCTAAAGTGAGTGGAACAGTGGGGCACTGGCCTGGACTGCTGATCTTAAACACAAGGGTGGTTTTGGTGTGAGCTCTGGATTGGTTTGTTTGCATGTGTAAAACATGCTCGCAGGCAAGTTGTTGGCTATCTGTAGGAGTTCTCCAGGGTCAATAAGGCCTCAAGATGTACAAGTATCAAATATATAAGCTAGAAAATGAGATTATCACAACTTCTGTTTTTATAGGTTATCACTGGGGATCTAACCAGCATTTCAAACTCAGGGGATGAGCTAGGAATTCCCATTTTCATGCAGCAGAGTTGCAGCCTCTGCCTATAGCTTTTATGAACAAGATCCCGGCCCACAGTGCTCTCCCAGGCCTGGGAGGCTGCCCTGGCTCTTCTTAGTTCTCATTTAGGTCTGGAGGTCCTAAGTGCTTATTACAGGAGAGAAATCATCCATCAGAGGAATGTGTAGTAAAGCTGGATTCAGGCCTGCAGAGCTGGAGGTTAATGAACTGAACACAGATATTCAGACACTGACAAAGAGAGGACAAAGTGAGTCAAATCCTAGGAAAACAAGATGTGAAGAAGAGGACATGTGAAAATTCACATCTAAATGGTGAAAAGTCATTTCTTTTCTACACAAAATCCTACTAACCCACTTGCATCCATCACAAAGCACCAGAAATGGAAACCAGAACTGGGAAAATGAAATCAAATATGCAAGGATCCTTCTGGTCTCATTGCACCAAGCAGACAAGTGAGTGTGGAGATGTTAATCTGAAGATTCAATGGGCAATGGATGTGTCCAGGTCCTCTGGAGGCAAGTCCACCACCCTGGAACTCTGGGCAACTGTGCCCCAAACAAATGATGAAAGTACAGAAGTTTGTGTTTTCCTAAGGGACATGAGGGCTTATTTGTCCTTCTCTGTTTCTCTCTTCTAAAATGAAAAAAAGCCTTTCTTTTTCTAGAAATTACAACAAACAAGTGATCACTGAAGATGTATGCAATGCTGACATTCTGAACTTATAGAGGAAAGCCGGACAGAATTTTCTCCTTCACAGCCAGCTCACAGCACTCCCCCCAAATTCATTTTCTGTTGCTGCAAACCGAACTGCAAGAGACTCAGCAGCTTGAGATGACCCCTCTTTGTTATCACTCAGCCTGAGTACCATTGGACCTGGTCCTCCGCTCAGGACCTTGCCACACTGAAATCTTGGTATTCAGTTTGTGTTCTCACCACAAGCTCAACAAGGGAAGGCCTGCTTTCATGTTCCTCAGGTGTTGGCAGAATTGAAGCACTTGCATTTGTGATAGTGAATTCCTCCAGTCCAGCACCACCTTCCCCACACACAGTTCAGATGAGGCTGCTTGGTTTTCCCAGGTCAGTAGGGGAGTGTTGTTCTTTCTTCAGAAAGACCTGGTTTCTCTCCTAGAGTTTTATCTGATTGGGTCAGGCACACCAAAAATAGCTCTCCTTTTCATTAATATTTGGGACCTTAATTATAGATTCAAAAGCCCTTCATTTTTGCCATATGTTCTAGGCTTAATTATGCTCTTTCAAATTTTATTTGTTGAAGTCTTAACCCTCTGTACTTTTGATTGTGACTGTATTTAGAGATAAGTCTTATAATGGGTGATTAACTAAAATGAAGTGAGCCCAAGTCCAATGTGATTGGAGTCTTTATAAGAAAAAGAGATTAAGACGTAGTCAGGTACAGAGGAAAGGCTATGAGAAAAGACACAGGGGAGAGATCTCAGGAGAAATCAATCAGATGACCATTTGGTTGACAACTTGATCCAACCTTCCAAATTATGAGAAAATAAGTGTCTGTTATTTAAGCCACCCAGTTGGTGGTACTTTGTTGCAGCAGCCTGAGCAAACTTATATAAGGTGATTTAATCGTGGGAATGAAAGCCCATCACACAGGGTCTGACAATTCTCTAGGGGAGGGAATGATTTGGGGCACAAAGAGCAGGGAGTGCAAATCTCAGAGCCCGTGTTGAAGCCCCCTGCCTCACTGTCCAAGTACCGGTGGGCTGTGACATTTGGCTACACCCAACTTGATTCTTTGAAGTGTCTGTCCTTGTTCACCAAAAGTTTCTTCTCTCCCTTTCTTCTTCTAGCTCTGTGGAAACCTGGCCATCAGCTTCTTGCCCTCCTACACCATGCACAGACATATGTCAGGGTCATAAACTGTGACCAACCACCTCTCAAGGTAGAGATACCAAGAAAATTCTAAAATGCACCCCTGTGTTGGAAACAAACAAATGCCGCTGGTGAATACAAGGATAAATAATGGCACTCACTGCTTGGAGAGCAAGGCCCAATGTCTGCGAGATTTTATGGTTAAAATTAATTAATGTGTCCAATGATTAAGCAACATTTTGCCAGGTGATGAAGACCGATGGAAAGACTGGAAGAAAGAAGATAAAATTGCCACCGCAGCATGGCTCATAACATTGGAGCAATAGAAAGCCACTGTCCCCAGCAATCATCAATTCAGTGAGCATGCCAAGAGGTGCAGAGCACTGTGCCTTCCCCAGGAAATACACCAGTGAATGGGCTCTGCACACACATGGGGAAGTATAAGATACCCTCTGTGATGACCAGATTTCACCCAAAGGCTAGTAACCACATAAATGTGAGAGGCTATGTCTGTGGACCTGCAGGTCATGAAAGTAATGAGGAAGAGAAAGCCTGTCCTGGAGAAATGACAAGGACTAACTCCTTTCTTATCTATCCCTCCTGGCACCACAGGGACCCTTACCTGCCCCAAGATCAGAGTGCTGCATGTTTGGGTGATATCTAGCAGAGAGAAATATTGCCCTTGCTCAGTAGTTATCTACCCACAAAAAACAGTGCTCCCTGCATTTCATTTGCCTTTTGGCATCTACTGCAAGCCCTGTGAGCAGCAATCTGATTCTAAGTCCAGGGTCAAGGGTTTCTTCAAAGCTAGCTCTTTGTGGTCCCTAGGGTGATGATGGCTTTAAAGCATCAGCCCCTAGATAACAACCACGGCCAATAAAGACAGTTCATGTGGAGCCCCAAAATGAATTGGCAGTGGGGAACAGGCACTGTTTACCTATGGAGCATTCAGCTGCAAGAGTGTATGGATCTCTGGACAGCCAGCTCCACTCCTGGGTCTTACTGCTGAAGTTGGCCATGTCAGGCTCCAGCCAGGACTCTCCTGTCAGCAGCGCTGATGTGAGCAGATCAATGTTTGACCCAGACTTTGACAGTCTAAGTCAGTACCATACTCTGTGGAAATCCAAGGCTCAATGCAGACAGGTGAGTCGTCGCTGCTGTGGAATGCTCTTTCAAAAACTCCTGATGGCCGTGATGAAGAAATGCCTCTGGTCCTGTGCCTCATAAATACATGGCACCTGCTGCTGGGGGAGATGAAGATTTATTTTTATGTGAGAGTAAAGCACATCCACTGGGCACTTGTTTCGTGTGCTCAGATACCACAAGATAGAGGCTCTGGAAATAGATCTCTGTCTCCTCTCTCTGCCCTGGAGTCCTGGCCATCAAGGTAGGGTTTCCTTAGTCCTCTAGCTTGAGGAAGGGCAGGTGCAAGCACTTGGCAGAATGCTCAGGCTCAGAGAGGGGATATGGACAGCAATTTCCTTGCTGGGATCAAGGATGACCTTCCACTACTCCTGCCACCAGACAAATCTCCCTAAAGCACTGCCTTTCCTGAGGAAGCACCTCCAGAGGACTTCAGTGACACCCAGTAAACATTTAAGACAACCCCTCAGCTGCAGCCCTGCTTCCTCACTCCCTTCAGTCCCAAACTAGATTCTCCTCTGCAGGAACCTCTGCATGACCCTCTTAAATGCCTTGTGTGTGCTCCCAGACACCAACATCTGAGGTCACTGCTTCCCCCGCCTAAAGAACCCACTGCCCTTTCTCCCAATCACCCCAAGTCCTGGTATAGTGTCCAGCTCTTACAAGACCTTCTTCCTCATCCTTCTACCTGTGGGTCCACTGCATAGCAGGCACATTCATCTGTTATGTGTCTCCTCACATACTGCTTCGACTTTTCATTTCACTGATTCACTTCCTTACTTCTATCTCTTGATCAAAAGCAAAAATCCTCACTTAAGTTATAAACTATATATAACTTCACTTACAATTCTTCACAGTGCTTGGTGTATTTCTAACCACAGCAGATGGTTAATAGATACCTATAGAATAAGTGCAGTTTTGATAGAACTCAGTAATCTATCAGTCATCCTGTTGGTTGACTCCTTTTCCAGACAGGACCCTAAACCCCAAAGAAGGTGCTAGCATCCATCAATGGGAATTAGGTTAGCCTTCAGGGACTTAAAGCAGAGTTCCAAATAGTTCCATTTGATAGAGAACCCTGGGCAGGTCAGATATTATATTTACTATAAATTATTTCTAACAGATATACAGATATATGCAAGAAACTGAGGTGATAGTAAAAGGCATGGCTATTAAAAAATAATAATTGTATAGAAACTTGGAGCTTCCTCCTGGCTGTATTTCAGACATTTTCCATCCTATTTTCCTCTCACACTGTGCCCTTTGCTGAGGAATAATGGATAGGGCCCAATGGCTATCATGGCTTCCTAAAATAACGCCCTCAAAGGTTCATGAACTTGAGGCTCACCCAAACCCACCTGGGGTAATGCTTGTTTATATATCTAACTTCCTCTCTGTGCCAGCTGTCCCATGTGGAAACAGGGCCTATGAACAGAGGGCCACACCATCTGTAAGATGACAGAACTGGGGATGGTTCTGTAGTACCAGGTTTGTGTGGAAGCATGTATGGCATTGTATGTCCTATCATGACATGGTGATCATCTTGGTCAGACCCCACTTTTCTTGGGGGCTTCACAAGACTTCCTAAAATGATTCATACCCCATTTCCCCATGCACTGGGATGACCACTCAATTTCCCGTTAACTCTGAACTCCAAAAATATGGTACACGGTAGAAAGAGCAAAGGCTATTTAGGCAGATCTAAGTTTAAATCTCTACTTTTCTACTTACTACTTGTGACAACAAGGTACTTAACCTCTCTGAGATTAATTTATTTTGCTTTGTTTTATTATGTTTTTTTAAGATTTTATTTATTATTTTTAGAGAGAAGGGCAGGGAGGGAGGAAGGAAGGGAGAGAAACATCAATGAATATATAGTTGCCTTTCACCTGCCTCCAGCTGGGGACTGGAGAAATGACAAGGACTAACTCCTTTCTTATCTATCCCTCCTGGCACCACAGGGACCCTTACCTGCACCAAGATCAGAGTGCTGCATGTTTGGGTGATATCTAGCAGAGAGAAATATTGCCCTTGCTCAGTAGTTGTCTACCCACAAAAACTGGGTGGAGGCCTGGCTTGCAACCTGGTTATATGCCCTGACTGGGAATCAACCCAGCAACTTTTGGGTTCTCAGACCGGAACCTGTCCACCGAGCCACCAGCCAGGGCTTCCTCAGTTTCTTACCTACACAATAGTTATATTGATGCCAATTCCTGTTGTAGAGTAAGTAAGACAGCCCAATGCCAGCACATGAGGAGGTATTGACTAAATAAAAAAATGATAAATCACTCTTTCTGTTCTGACCACCTCAGCTTCAAAATGTTAACCAGTTTTTTAATTTTTTTTTTTTCTGTTCAGAACTGCCCCCTAATGGTTGATGTCAACTAATAGTTGAGAATATAGTAAATCAATTTAAAATGAAAATCCCATATCTCCCACGTGTAAACTGTCCAGGCATAGTCGGTCTGAATCCTGGTTTTCTATGTGACTTTGACATTTGAGTGGATCTCACCTGGACCAAGTTTCCCAGAGGCAACAAGGATTTTTATCTTCAGTTCAGACATGGAGATCAGTTGAGATCCAGGAGTTGAGATCATGATTTGATGAGATTTCTCGAAATCTCATCCTTTAAGTATACTCCCTACACATCACCTGATACTGAAAAACATATTGGCTGATAGAGTGAAATTTTTTAGTCTCAAAGACACATCTCACATCTCACATCTTTAGCCAAAAGGACTCTTTTCCCTCTTAGTTTCTTACTGCCGTTCAGGGTCTGTCTGCTGCCTCTATTTTCATAAAAGTTCCTAATAAATTAACCTTGTGCTTGAGACAAACCATAGCACCTTTGATTTGTCAATACCAGAAGAATTGAGAAGTCCTTGTGTGGAGACTTTTGCCCATGTGGCATCAGAGATGGTTTTAGGTGAGAACAATGGTCTTTCTGGGCAACCCAGCATCACACCCAAGCATGCATCCCATGGCCCCCATCTCACTGTGTGAACCAGAGAAGGTTGGGTGGCCTTGGTGATTTTTTCCTCCCTCCACCCTAATAGACAGAAAGATAAAGAGCATGTACTGCATCATAGTGTGGACCCCAGAGTAAACATTCTTCATCTGTTTTCCTTAGTTTCCTGACATTCTTCTCCAATTCCATTTTCCATCAGGTATTTTTGGGTGCATTCCTGTAGAACCAAACCTTGTGTCCATGGCAATTTTCAATGTCATTACTATCACAATCAGCTCTAGAGACACCCTTCCATTCTGTGTTCTACTCCATAAAGGAAGCTGACCAACGCATGGGGTCAAGTCACACAGAAGGATGTGGCTGCACCCTGAAGGTATTTATGGGTATTGTGTTGCACAGAGAGAATCCATGGAATACAGAGATTGTGACCTGTTCCTGTATTATTTTCTTTTATTTCATTACAGTTTTAACACAAAACATCATGATTCAGAAGTCTTGTATTTTACTAAGATAATCAAGGCAATGTCTCCTTTTGTCATAGTGGTCATCACCCACTGCCCACATGTACTCCACTTCCTCAACACAACAAAGAGACGGATGGCATTTCTGCATGATAGCTGAACAATCTAGTTGAGAAAACAACCCAACAATAAAGAAAAAAATCTGCAGGTACAGTGGTCCACCATGATGTCACCCAGACCAGTCCTTCCAGTCTGGTTGTCCTTTTCCCAAATCCCACACAAGATGAAGAAGGCCTGTATGGAGCCTGTGGGCCTGGGCTGTGGGAACCATTATTCTAGGTGGAATAATGCATGTTTCTCACAACACACATAAAATAGCAATGTTAACATGTTCATTCCTTGCCCTGAAATTAATGCAACCTAGGCCAAAAGACTTTTACTAGAGTGAAAATAAAATAAAGCTGAAAATCTTCTCAGCTGCCTGAATTACAATGCGAATTAGCTCAGTCTATTGTGACCCAGAGTACTATGGCCATTGTTGGAGATCAAAAGAAAAGAAAACATTATTTAGCTAAATTTATAATAGACCGTGTGGTATGTCACTGAGGAATTAGACCACAGAATATTAATATGCATTCTTTATTTTCTGTACATTCCCAGTCTGAATAACTTTGTTTCTACATGAAAAATTGAAAAACATGACAACTGCCCTGAATTAAGGCAGAGATTTTCTTGGCAGGCAACACTGAAGAAAGGCAGCTTTTTATTTCCTGGATTGGAACTGAAATGAAGTCAGTTTGCTATAGGGTTTTTTCTTTTTTTTACCTTAAAATTTTATTCACTTTAAAATATTTTAAGTGTACTGAAGATTTTATCATAATTGCAGTCACTGTAGCATCAAAATATAAAGAAATGTTATATTTCTAAGGGGTCAAGTTCAAAACAGAAAATGCTAATTAGGACGGAAACTGGGCTTAACTGACTCCAACTGTAGCCAAGCTATTCTTTTCCTTTATTTCACAATGGAAGCTGCCATCAATATTGTTTACCCTCATGCTAGCCACACCCTCGTTCAGACAGAAAGGGGTCCCATTATCTTAAATATGTACATTTAAGCCGTAATTGGGGAATTAGAGGGAAGGAAGTCATTACTATGTGTTTGTCATCATTTTAACCTTAATATTTCCTTTTATAGAAAGAATTCCACGGACATGGTGATGTGTCTCTGAATCAGTGCTTCCCAAAGCTGAAGAGCAGTATTGGGGGGTAGGCAGGTTTCTTCACACACCTGCATGTTCTCACTCTTATTTGCCAGGTGTCCTGGAGACTTTTTCAGACCAGAGAGGGCTCTGCTGGTGTCTGAGCAGGGAGAGAAAAGCAGAGCCCACGCTGCAGACCTGGGAGCTGCAGGAGGCAGGGGCTCTTAGGTAGAGCCTGGGAAGGAGGATACTTCAGGTGAGGGGTCTAGAGCCCATCCTCAACGAGTGCTCTCTATTTAATGTCAGCATCATGGCCCATTGTGGGGGGATCATGCTCCCCCACCAGAAGGCATGTCCAAGTCCTAACCCCCAGGACTTGTGAGTGAGATGTTATGTGGAAACAGAGTCTTTGCAGAGGTAACAGTTAAGATGAGATCATGTGGTAATAGGTTGGGTGTTGATCCAATGGTGGCTGCCCTTATAAAGAGAAAAACAGATACAGAGGACACAGAGGAAGAAGGCCGTGTGACGATGGAGCAGAGATGGCAGTGATGCAGTTACAAGCCAGGGGATGGCTCAGTAAGCTGGCAGCCCCCAGAGCCTCCCACAGAGCCTGATTCCCCTCCTTGTTGCCTCTGTGCAGGAGGATGGCTCTGCCAGTGCTGAGCGTGGGCAGCACGTTCCATTGGTTTCTAAAACAACAGAGATTAATGTGAAGGAAAAACAGAGTTAGTATCCAAGCCCACAATTCCTCAAATTAGAATGTACTTGCATAGGAAACATTTTTTTAAGTGGTGTTTGTCAATGTTTTCTCTGCCAGAACTGGTCTCTTAAATTTAGAAATAAGATTTTAGCTTTTCTCAAATATACCACCCTTTATTTTCCTCACATTTCTGAAAGGAAATGGGTGCAGAGTTAGGCAGCTTCCCTGGGACACTAACTCGTACCAGCAAAGGACAGAAGGGTCCCCTGAGTGGGGATCCTGGTAACATGCTCAGCTTACTCAGATGGCTGTGGCATCATCCACTGGGGGAACAGAGCCAGGACCTCTGGGCATCCTGGGGCTTCCATCTGTTTGAGTCCCATCTGAGGATTTATATTTTCTGGACCCGCAAGTCTCTGTCTGCGCTGTGCACCCCTCCCTGCCTCTGCAGGGACATGAAAGGTCCAGGAAACAGGCAGGGTCCTTTCAGTAGCCTCAGGTCAGCAGGGGTACTAGGGGGGCAGTCGGGGGTCAGGCTGCTCCAGTCGGGACGGGGGCCAGTGGGCCAGCATATTGTCCCAGAGAGAGCCTTTCTCAGGTCCATCCATCTTCATTCCTGTAATTAGGTTCTCCCACTTGCAAAGACAGTGTTGCTATGACACACATTGGCAAATCGAGGCAAATTTGAGGTCTGGTCATTAAAGTGGTAGGTCTATTGTCCCTGGTGGTGTAACTGGTGATCAAGGAGGCAATAAAACGGCCGGCAGTTAAAGGCCTGCACATTGAAAAGGGCCTGTTTCCAGGCGGGCAGCCCTGGGAGGCTGTAACTTCACCCTCCCGTGAACCAGAGTTTATGGAAAGGCCCAGTAACATGCCTCTTATTTAACCTCCAGGAGGAGGCAAGTTAAAAAAAAAAAAAAAAAAAAAGTGGGGTGAGTAAACTAAAGAGAATTAATGAGCCTTCACATATTGTCCTGTTTCTTTTGTTACTGAGAAAAAAATCTGGGTGAAACAAAGAAGTGACAGGAGAGTGTCTGGAGTAGAAACCATTAATATCAGGTTGTAAATTCCACAAAACATTAACTTCATTACATGGCAATCACTGCGTAATTGGCAGAAGGGAAGATCCCACCTTCTCCTCACTGACTGGTTGTGCAGGAATCAGCACTTGTGCTTCTGGCAAAGGTCACACCCGAGAACCGTCCAGGCTCACGTAAAATGGGGAGAGTGCACCTTCCTGCCCCAGCATGCCTGTACTTCAACACCCCTCCCCACCCTGGAGTTTCAGACTTGGGACCATGAGCCCCAGAATTGGGGGGCACCTATGTAGGTGTGTACCTCAGCACTGCCACCCTTTCTGGAAAAGCAACCAGAGGACATAGACCCACTGCTTCAGGGAATAATCAGAGGCTTGATGTTCACCCACAGATTTGTTTAGGGAAAAAGCATCTCTCAAAATCCAGCACATTGCAGCCCGTCCTGCAGACTTGAGCTCTGTGGGCTTTGCACCCTTATTCACCCTGGTATGTGTCTCAAGGGCTGGTCCAGAAGTCAGGCCCCAAGGATATGATGTTGCTCCACAGGCACATGGGCCAGCTGAGGCACAAAGGATTAGCCAAAAACCAACTCAAAGTGAAACGAAATGAAAAACACACACACTCAAAAAAGAAACAGGCCCACAGTGACCCCAAGAGTGGAAAATGTTAGAATGATCCTGAAGAAAACTTAGAAAAGCGTGACCAAGATTCTCAAAGAGGGAACATTTCTGCAAAAAATTTTTAAAATAACACAACTGCCATAGGATGCAGCAAGTCCCATTCTGGGTATAGACCCCAAAGAATTGAAAACAGATTCAAATGGATGGTTGCACACTCTTATTCATGGCAGCGTTATTTGCAACAGCTAATAGGCAGAAACAACCTGGTGTCCACTGACAAATGAATGGAACAACACAAGATAATATGTACAACAATGCAATGTTATTCAGCCTTAGAAAGAAAATTATGACACATGCTACAACATGGATGGACTCCAAGGACATTATGCTAAAAAAAATAAGCCAGGCAGAAAAGGACCAATATGTACATTTCCCTTTATAGAAATTCATAGAAACAGAAAGTTAGAGGTTATCAAGGGCTAGTAGAGGGGGGAATTGGGAGTTGGTATTTAATGGGTATACACTTTCATTTTGGGAAGATAAAAAGTTCTGGAGATGGATGGTGGTGATGATTTGTGCAACAATGTGAACATATGTAATACCACAGGGCTGTACAGTTTCAAAAGATTAAGGTAATAAATCTTACATTATGTATAATAAACATATTTTTTAATTATTAAATAGGAATAATGAGGAAAATCCATAATAAAATAACATAACCATATCAAAATGTAATTTTGATTCATTCAAGCTTACATTCATCTTTATAGCATAAGAATGAAATAAAGTTGGTCTTCATTTTTAGAAATCACTTATGGCCAATGTTGTGACAACAGCAGCTAACTCTTATGAAGACTTAAGATGTGCTCAGTATTTGACACAGACTGTTTTTTAATCACACCATCCCTGTGACGCAGGGAGTATGTGCAGTTATTACTCCCAATTTGCAGATGAGAAAACTGAGTCTGAGCCAGTTAAATGTGTGTACTGCTATCCCTCATCAGTTATAAAACTGAGATTGAAATCAAGATCATCCTGGTATCAATGCCTTAACTAAAAATAACACATGTTCATCATAATAATCATAATTCACAGTCTTGGAGCTTTGCCCTTCTTCAAAGCGTTTTTACAAGTATTTATGGGCCTGAACTGAATAGAGATGTTTAATAATCTAAACCAATGCATAAGGAAAGACAAAAGTGATGTGAGTGGGCAAAGTGAGAGAGGAGTGGTGTTTTGGACAGCAAGACTCAGACCATGACAACAGCATGGGGCACGGGCACCACAGGGACACCAGGCAGCTCTGTCAACAGGAGAGAAAAGCAGCCAGATGTCTGCTCCAGGCCCATCATACAGGTGGGCATTCACAGGTGCACATCATGTGGCCCTTTAGGGCATAAATGCCATTGCTATCATTTTGTGAGAGGAAATAAACAGTCAAACAGTGGTTGTCAAACAATTTGGTTCTCAACCAAGTTGTTCATGGGGAAAAATGTCTTGGTTGTTGAACAAAACTCCAGTTATCGATTCTCGATCCAACAACCCTTTCATGCTGATACTTGTATGACCAGTCATTCATCTTTCAGGCAACAAACAAAGGAGATTAGTTTTCACCAGTTTTCCAGGATGCATTAAGTTAAAAACTTAAGGTTCTGCTAACTTGTTTCATGACTGGAAGGCCATCTAAAGTGGCAAACTGGGAAGAGAGCACAAATATTCTGAGCCCTGTAACTGTTGTTTCCATCAGCACAGATCTACAATTAAGGACCAAACCACTAGTTGAAACTTCTAGGACCAGAGGTCCTAAATCTGTGTGATGAGTTGTTTGGAATGAATGGGACTGTATCAGAGTCCTGAGGATCCTATAACAAACTACTATAGACTGGGGGTGGGGGTGCTTGACACACCATTAATTTATGTTTTCACAGTTATGAAAGCCAGAAGTCAAAATCAAGGTGTTGACAGGTCCACTTTCCCTTTGAAGCCTCCAGCAGAGGGTTCTTCCCTGCTTCTTTTTGCTTCTGGTGGCACCAGGCATTCCTTGGGTATGGCCACAGCACTCCAACCTCTGCCTCTGTGGTTCCATTCTCTCCTCATCTTTTCATGGTCTCCTGTAGGGTCTGTATAAACTTAAAAAAATAATGCAGTTCGGGACATCTTTTGTACTTTCCCTTTTGGGTCCTGCTGAGACCTGAAGCTCTTTATAGATCTAGAAGCAAAGAGCAAAGAAAGGTAGGTGTACATTAAGGGAAAACTGGGAGGACCTTTTAGGGATACAATCTCAAAAGATGAGATTACATTACAGTTTTCTGGGTGATCAAGTGGTATCTCCCAGACAGGGGTTGAATGCTTGCTTCTCTAGGCAAAGATGTCTCATTAGAATTAAGAATTCAGTGTCCCTGGTTTTTTTCAGCCTTCTCATATATTCCCATTCCTCCCCTATCCACACCCTCACTTTGATAGTTGACAACCTATAGCATTGAAAATTCAAATTGTGTTGTAATCCAGCCACTCACAGGGTGTGAAATTCTAAATTTCATTTTCAGAAACCTCAGGTCTATAGTTACAAAAGATAAAGATTTCTGTCAGGGAAAGAAGAAATTTTCAGATAGTTTGCAGAGCTGAGATTATCTTTTTTTCCTCTCACTTTCTCCGCATAATTTGATGCAACCAATGAATCCTATTGTATCCCTTAGGATAAAGTATTATACAATATACTTTATATAGTCATTAAGAACATTGTCTCTTAGAAGTAGCAATTACCAGTATTCAAAGATGATTTTTCGCATGTCCGTATTGCCACATCACACCAGGACTAAGAGTGATCACTTTACTATTGGAAATAGCTTCATGAGCACCCTTGAATCTTATCAAACAGGAAGCCAACTCCAGAAACTCCAGAACCATATCAGAAAGCTTATCCTTAGGATATGGTTCCTTTAGAACCACTCCCAGAACCAATATTGGCATCACCTGGGACTTGCAGAGAAACAGAGAGGAGATATATATATATATATAAGTGTAGATAAAGATTAAGATGTAGAAGCAGATAGACATATGTGTCATCATAGGTGTAGACATAGATGTAGATGAAGGTGTAACTGTAGACACAGATGTAGACACAGTCATAGATGTAGATAAGATGTGGATGTAGAATAGATATAGATGAAGATATGTAGGTCAATGTAAATATACATATTTATTGCAAAAATTGGCACACACTGTTGTGAGGGTTGACAAGCCAGTATGAAGTCTATAGGGTAGGCCAGCTAACTGAAAACTATGAGGCTAGAGCAGATGCTGCTGTTCACAGGTGGAATTTCTTTATCTTCTTCAAGGAAACCTCATTTCTACTCTCATGACCTTTCCACTGATTGGGTCAAGCTCACCCAGAGTATAAGATAACCTACTTAAAATCAACTGATTATATATGTTTAGCATATTTACTACATATAGCTACAGGATGCCTCTTAAATAATGGGATACTATCACCTAGTCAAGTTGACAAAACTGACCTTGGTAGGAACTAATTCAAACATCATTTTCATTAAACAACTGTATCTTCCATTAATAAGCATTCTTGTCTTGCAGGACCCAGAATCTGGAGTCTCTTCTGGATAATCTGGATAATCTTATGTTTATTTCTGCATACCACACCTGTATGGACACACACACACACACACACACACACACACATACATGCGTACACTTGCCCACTTTCCCTTTCCTCTAACCTCACTCTCAGGAATTTCTCTCTTCCCATTCTTTTTTTTTTTAATCCTTTTAGTACAACCAGTTCAACAATCTTATTTTTTTTCAGAAGTATCCCTAATAATATGTTACTTGCCCCTTTGATTACCACCTGCTTGACATCTATGGCCAGCAGTGTTTTTGAAGACTTAATTGAAGACATATTTTTTTCCCCTGGGTTCCCAGGTCTTTGCCAGTACCTGACAGGGTGAAGACTTGTGCTGCCTGTTTCATTGATGTGAACATACAGACCAAAGAAAAGTGGACAGAGAAGTAAATTTTGTATTCTTGCCACCAATGTAGGTTTTTAGAAATCAGTTGCATTTTTGTATGCCAATAATGGACATAAAGGAAAATTTAGAAAACCCATTCACAATTGCTTCAAAAATAATAAAATACCTAGGAATAAACCTAACCAAGGATATAAAAAACTTGTACGCAGGAAATTAATAGACACTGAGGAAAGAAATGGAAGAAAATACAAATAAATGGAAGTACATACTGTGTTCAAGGATAGGAAGAATTAACATCACTAAAATGTCTACACTACCCAAAGCAATCTATAGATTCAATACAATTCCTATCAATATTCCAATGATGTATGTTATAGAACTAGAACAAATATTTCAAAAACCTATGTGGAATCACAAAAGGCCCCTCATAGCAATAGTGATCTTGAGAAATAACAAAGTTGGAAAAATCATGCTACCGGATATTAAACTATATTATAAGACCATCGTAATCAAAACAGCCTGGAACTGCCATAAAAACAGACACATAGAGCAATAGATCAAAATGGAGCCAAGAAATGAAACCACACTTTTATAGTCAATTAATATTCAACAGAGGAAGCAAGCACATACAATGGGCTAAAGATATCTTATTCAACAAATGGTTTTGGGAAAATTGTATAAATATGTGCAGAAAAATGAAACTACACCACATCCTTACACCATACACAAGAATAAACTCAAAATGGATCAAAGACTTAAATGTTAGAAACCATAAAAATTGTGGAAACATAGGAAGCAAAATCTCAGACACAGCCCATAAAATTCTTTTTTATTTAATATATCTCTTTAGGCAAGGGAAACAAAAGAAAAAAACTAAACAAATGGGACTACATCAAACTACGATGTTTTTGTACAGCAAATGAAACCATCAACAAAGTAAAAAGACACAGAATGGGAAAACATACTCACCAATACATTGAATAAAAGGTTAATATTCAAAATTTATAGACCTTATAAAATTCAACACCAAAAGAAAAAAAAAAGAAACAAGTGCACTTATGTGTGTCCATGTACATGTGTCCAAGTGCAAGTGTTTGTTTCTGTTTTATTCAACAAATATTAATTGATTATCTACTACATACAGGATACTGTTCTAAGCCCCAGGGATAAATCAATGAAAAACAGATAAAAGAGACAAAAAAAAAGGAAGAAAGAAAATAAAAAAGAAAAGGAGGCAAACAGGACAGGTACCTGTGACTTAATATATCCTGCTTTTTTCCTTTTTATTTTTTTCAATTAGAAACTTCAAATTCCTTCTGATCAGACACCTTAAAAATGCCTTTGTATGTCTTTAATTCCAACCATTGGTCGTGGACCTTATTCTATATGCAGGTTATTGGTATATTTATTAAATGATTTTAAAATGAATAAACAAATTAATCAGTGATTTGGCTTTATTGTGTGAGAAAAAGTGCATTTATGAAAATGAGGAAGGTAATTAGTGTGAACAGACTATGGCCTGTGGCCATGTCTCCTGCAAGGACCAGATTGTGACAAAGCCCTCTGTGGGTCACCCAGTTGCTTATTTTCCCCACTGATTGGTTTGCCTTAAACCCACTGATTGCCTTTCAAAGGATGTTTTTTCAAATGGTGTTTTTATTCCACTAGAATTCTTTTTAACTTTATGTGAATAGACAGTTCATTTACTTTCTAAAACAAGCTAGTCCAGGGTCATAACTCACATCAACTCTCAGTCTTGTTTTAGCACATAAAACCTTCCAGAATGTGACTCTCACCTTGACTGTCATAATTCTGCAGGAAGGGTGCTTACGGCTGACACTGCAGCCCTACAGGTGTCCTTGCCTCTTCTAGACTTGGCAAAATGAAGACACATAGGATTATTCACAGTTTGAAGCATCCTTGGCATTTTGCTAATTAATTAAAGTAGCTATCAGTAATTGGCAACTGTATAATTTTGCAAAAGAAATTCAAGAAGAAACACAGTTATGCCCCTTAATTGTTTCTGAAACAAAAATGCTCATTTGAGTGGGTACCTAGTTCAAGTTATGTTCCTAATGGTACAGTGTTGGCACAGCAGTCATTTTTTCTGAACTAAAGTAATCTCAAGAATGTGAACACCTAGGACACTCCCCAATTAGGGTATTAGTGACAATTGGGCTAAGGTTTGAGATGTCCAAGTATGTAAGGGCTAGCAGGTAAATGAGGCCAGACATGTGTCTATCTTGCTAGTTGTATTTTTCCTCCCATACTTGAATCTGGGAGTTCTTGTACGCAGAGGCCAGGAGCTCTGTTCCTGTCAATCCTCAGGTAGTTCGGGAAAGGAGCACTGCCTTGTATACTTTGAACCCTGGGGCTGGGCACATGTCCAGCTGACACTGATCAAAAGGATCTGGGCCAGACACGTGGTCTACTTCCCACACTGAGATCTAGCAGATCAGATAAGTTGTTGTGGGGGTGAAAATCCAAGGTGAAATACAATCAGAAGGAATTTCCTTTCCAGGTCTACCTTGTAGATCTCTGTTTCCTGAGAGCGAGGGTTTCAGGCTTCTAGGTTAGCTCTTCCATTTACACCTTTCCTACCAGAAGGCCACTTTAGTTCAGGCCCTTAAGCAATCTCACCAGAATTCAAATCAAATTGTATAAGTTCATCTCAGGCACGCTTATCTCAGATGCTCCTTACACTTCTGAGGGTGGAATTTTCTAGTGTTTGTTACATTTGTGGATCTGTCTCTTGATGGGTATTACATACATATTGAAGAGAAATCAAGAAGGATATGATAAGGAATGTGATACTTCTCTAACTGGTCAAGGACACTTGATAATTTTTACTTATTAAATTAATATTTTATTATTATGTTAAATTATAATATAAAGGATAAATTTATATTTTGTAATTATAAATATATATCTGCAATTCATATTTTAATGTAACATATATTTTATATAGACAAAATGTATAAAAGTTATATAAACATTATATAAATTTATAGTATAAAATATACTTTACTCTTGCAGCTTTTAGGATTCTCTATATGGAACCACAAGAGGAACAAACTTGGAGGAATCATGCTACTCAATATCAAACTATAGTACAAGACCATAGTAATCAAAACAGCCTGGTACTGGCATAAAAACAGACACATAGATCAATGGAACAGACTAGAGAACCCAGAAATAAACCAACACCTTTATAGTCAATTAATATTCAACAGAGGAAGTAATCACATACAATGGGCTAAAGATAGCTTATTCAATAAATGATTTTGGGAAAATTGAACAGCATCATGCACAAAAATGAAACTAGACCACTTTCTTATACCACACACAAGAATAAATTCAAAATGGATGAAAGATTTAAATGATAGACTTGACCATAAAAATTATAGAAGAAAACTTAGGGAGCAAATCTTGGACATTGTTCATGACAATATTTTATTGGCTATATCTCTCCAGGCCAAGGTAAAAAAAGAAAAAAATAAACAAATATCACTACATCAAACTAAAAAGTTTTTGCACAGAAAAGGAAATCATCGGCAAACTAAAAAGACTACTCACAGAATGGGAGAACATATTTGTTGATTCATCTAATAAGAGCTTAATTCCAAAATTAATAACGAACTTAAGAAACTCAACACCAAAAAAAAATAAGCAACCCAATTTAAAAATGGACAAAAGACCTGAACAGATGCTTCTCCAAAGAGTACATACAAGTGGGCATATAGACATATGCAAAACATACTCAGTGTCACTAATCATAAGAAAAATGCAAATTAAAACCACACAAGATATCATCTCATACCTGTCAGAATGGCTATCACCAATAAATCAATAAACAAGTGCTGGTAAGGATGTGGGGAAAATTGGAACCCTTTTGCACTGTTGGTAAGAATGCAGACCAGTGTAGCCACTGTGGAAAGCAATATGGAGATAAAAATTTAAAATGGATCTGCCTTTGACCCAGTGATCCTACTTCTGAGAATATATCCGAAGGAACTCACAATCCTATTTTGAAAGAACATACACACTCGTATCTTCATTACAGCATTATTTACAATTGCCAAGATATGGAAGCAGCCCAAGTGTCCATTAATAGATGAGTGGATGAAACAACTATGGTACATTTACACAAGGGAGTGCTACAGAATGGTGACATTCTGTTACCCTTTGCAACAGAATGGATGGACCTGGAGAATATTATGCTAAGTGAAATGAGCCAGTCAGAGGAAGAAAATTACTATATGATTTCTCTAATGTGGAATCTAATAACCAAACTGCACCAATAAGGAGAATGGGGACAGACTTGTAGATGCAAAGCAGTGTGACAACTAGTGGGAGGCAGAGGTGATGGAGTGGAGAGACTGAGCAAAAAGGGAAAAGGACTTATTGATATGGACAACAATCTAGTGATGCTGGTAGAGGGAGATACAATGAGACTAAATGGTAACGGAAAAATACAATAAAAATATGTAAAATTAAATATACTTTACATATTTTAAATTATTTAATTTCTTACAAAAGAAGAAACTATATAGGCATTTGGTTAATTTTTAAATTTTTTATTAGGCATTTTCTCTTTTCTTAGGAGATATGTTCGCACACAAAAACCCATATCTTCTGTTTTTTCCAGCCCCATAAACCCAATATTCATAGTAGTGTTTAGAAGAATTTTTGGAAAGAGAGGGGTTCCCTGAATTTCTTAAATATTTTGGAATTAATTTTTTTAATATTTTTAAAAATTATTTTCAGAAAGAAGGGCAGCAAGGAGAAGGAGGAAGGGAGAGAAACATCAATGTATGCCCCCAGCTATTGACCTGGCTGGAGACCTGGCTTACAACCTGGTTATGTGCCCTGACTGGGGAATCGAACCAGCAAGCTTCAGGTTTGCAGGTGGGTGCCAATCCACTGAGCCACACACCAGCCAGGGCAGTGAAATTGATTTTTTTAAATTTAATTTTATTGTTGTTGTATTACATCCATTCCCTTTTTACTCCCCTCTGTCCCCTTCCCCACCCACCCAATACCCCACAAAGTCAATCCCACTTGTTGTCTATGTCCATGGTTCTTCCATACTAGGTTCTTGACTAAACCGCTCCCCTTCTTTGCCTCTTCCTCCCCACTCCCCTTGTCCCCTTCCCCCTGCCCACTGAAGCTCTATTCACTATATTCATGTATCTGGTTCTGTTTTGCTTATTGGTTTGTTTTGTTCATTATTATCCTGTAATGGGTGAGATCATATGGTATTTATCTTTCACTGACTGGTTTATTTCACTAAGCATAATACTCTCCAGTTCCAGTTGTTGCAAAGTGTACAAGCTCCTTCTTTCTTTCTGTTGTGTAGAATTCCATTGTGTAAATGTTTTTTGATCCAATCATCCACTGATGGGCACTTAGGCTGTTTCCAGCACTTGGCTATTGTAAATAGTGCTGCTATGACTATAGGGGTACATAGGTTCTTATGAATTGGTGTTTCAGGGTTCTTCAGGTACAGTCCTAGTAGTGGAATTGTTGGATCAAAAGGCAGTTCCATTTTTAGTTTTTTAAGGAAACTCCACACTCTTTTCCATAGTGGCTACACCAGCCTGCATTCCCACCAGCAGTGCACCAGGGTTCCCTTTTCCCCACATCCTCGCCAACACTTGTTTGTTGATTTGTTGATGGTTGCCATTCTAACAGGTATAAGGTGGTATCTTATTATGGTTTTAATTTGCATCTCTCTGATGGCTGATGATGTTGAGCATTCTTTCATACGCCTTTGAGCCCTTTGTATGTCTTCCTCAGTGAGCTGTCTATTCAAGTCCTTTGCCCATTTTCTAATTAGGTGAAATTGATTTTTAATACCTTTTCTGACAATAAAAGAAAATGTCATCAGTGGTTGAGCAAATGGAGTCCACTGAAGGCATGACTTAAAAAAAAATATTATTAGGACTAAAAGATAAGAAATAAAGCTGGAGACAAAGATGGGGTATGATGAGCAGCTCAGATGCCAGGCCCTGGAGTGTGAGGTGATCCCCACAGAACCTGACAGAAAGGGACCTTCACCATCCCACCCCGGGTGGAGCTATCCAGCAAGGGCATGAAATAAAATCAGTGGTTTCTCCGAACTTGGAGTCAACATCTATTCCTTATGAGCAGGCCATCTTTTCCTTTCTATCAATGTCTGGAGATAAAATGAAGACTGGAAGCAGCCCTATTACCCATTTTGTAGGCCACACATAAAACAAGAGGAAAATTCACATAAGCATAATACTGAAAATGAAGCTGGGGTGTGAATAAGCAGGCATGTGCCATTAGAAAGCATGGATTCCTCCGTAATTCCACTGAGAGTAATATTTATTCCCTCACTGTTCTGGCTGATTTCTACCTAAACCAAACAGGCTTATCGGCAGGCCACCACTGAGAAATAAAATGTTCTATGAAATATGTAACATTGCACTGTCAGAACAGTGCAATCTTGATTCATATATTTCTGTCCTTACATGGGAGAAGGTTAATCAAAGCTGACTCCAAAATAATTTCTCTAAAGGGAAATTTACTTTTTCTTGTAAAATCATTTAAAATTCTGAAACTGAAGCCCAAAGTTAACTAGAGAATTTAAAACTTTGGTGAGGTGTGAAAGCGTTAACAATTCTTGGGTACTAGGATTAAAAAGAAAAATACAGCAAATTTTCTCTTTTTAAAATTCTCATCTGAAGTACTATCTCTGTGTCTAGCTCTTCCCTTCTAGGCTCAGTGAGTGTGAGTGTCTGCATGTGTACACTGACCATGTTTGTGTGTTCTAGGCATGGAATCATTCAATTCAGATTATTTTACAATTGCTCCTGCCAGTGATATACTTACTAGATTTTC
The DNA here is from genome assembly GCA_004026585.1 of Noctilio leporinus. NCBI lineage: Eukaryota > Metazoa > Chordata > Mammalia > Chiroptera > Noctilionidae > Noctilio > Noctilio leporinus. The sequence goes on from PVIW01000823.1 coordinate 357,472, forward strand.
ATTAATTTGACAAGTATTTACTGACAAGACAGCTTATTTTGTTGCAGAATACCAGTACTAAAATCTCTAGCAAGGTGTCTTTCATCTACCATATTGTTTTTCACACTCTACCCCAAATGTCAAGTTGTCTTTTGGAACAGTGTGGATACCATCAGTCTAGTCCTTTGCAGATAAATCTGTAATATGCAGGGGTTATGAGAGTGCTGGTGACATTGAACCTGAATGCACACACCACTGTAGAAATCAGACATTTTAGGAATGGATTTTCATTGAGTTTGATTAAGATACATTGATTTAATTTAATCCATCAAGTTTAGTTAAGATTTCATTGACTTGGGCTGAAGCAGATAGCTTCTGGGGTGGGTGGGCAGTCACAAAATACTGAGTGATTTTTTTCTGCAGGGTGGGATTTGGGCAGTTGCTGCATTTTTCTGCCAGAGCATGGATCAGATTATAACCCCCAGGAAATCCTGCCTGGGTATCCTTCAAGGCCATGCCAATCGATGTCAGGTCCTTAGAGATCACACATTCTTAAACAGCCTATCCTTACCTACAAACCCAGTCACCATCTCACCTCTGTGAGCCGAAGGTAGAACACATGACACAGAAATTTTCGTTCACATCTCTTTTATGCTCTGAGTTTCCTATGGCTTGTAGAAGACATGTCTCTGTGCCTGGAAAAGGACAGGGGACCATCTAGATCTGTGTCTCTGTGGCCTCTGTTCCAGAGTCCCATCCCCCTCCCCACCATGGTTCAGACCTGCTGCCACTGGCCAGGACTGTCCCAGGTGGCTGTGGGTGAAGAAGGCTGAGGGGCTGGAACAGGGGTTCAGCTGAGGCTGGATGCTTGAACCCAAGTGTGTTATGTGGTGATGCTCTGACATTGTTCTCATAACTGTCCACTTATTTTCCTGTCTCTCTCCCCTGGGCCTACCTAAATTAATATCCTCTCCACCTTTCTGAAAGAAAGTACATGGATGAGCAAAGGGTCCCCCTGAAAATGTTGTGACAATGCAAACCATGCCCAGTGAGGAAAAGTTGAGTGGTATGAGAGCTGTTTCCCCCTTTCCAGGAATAAGTAAATAATTTCCACTGGAAAGAGCTCCCAATCTCCTATTTTGTTTTTCCTCTTCCTAACAGGCTTTTCCCTTCTTTGAATTAATGTTACATCTTCACCTACTGCATGCACCAGCCATCACAGGTAGACAAGATGTCTCCAGGTGTGCTGAGGAAAGGGGTTAGCCCTTTGCTCTAGTATTTCTTAGGTTGACCCCATGCCAATCTTGCCTCCCTTAGACTCTACACTTCCAAAAGGCAAAGACTTCCCCATGCTTAACCCTCAGGATCCTGAGGAGCTGGTGAGAGTTGGGTAGATATTAACAGAATGAACCAACAACAAAAGGCCACCAGCCCCCTTCCTTGTAGTGGCCTTTCTGGGAGGCTTGAGCCTAGGGTGAATCAGTGGAGGAAAATGCAGTTCAGTCATTGAACTAAGGTTGAATCTTCTGGAAGCTACACAACCTGCCTAAGCATGACAATGAGCACATTCTACTTCATAAATTTAACATTTTTTGTTCCTAACAGTGAAGTCTTTTTTTCTTTCTTCCCCCACATCCTGATCATAAATGGGTGGGAGAGAGAGCCAGCTTCCTACACTGCTTATAGGGAGGAAATTCCCCCACTTCTCCAGTCCTGGAGCTCTACTATCAGTTAAGCCCGCTGTGTTCCAGAAGTGCTCAGAAAACACCCTCCTTCCATTTAATGCAAATGTGTCTTGCAAAGGAGGCATGCTCACAAGTTCTCATACGAGAAGCCATACATGCAATGAGGGCAGTTATACGACCAAGTGAGCATGGGCAGCTCCTGCGGCTGAGGCTGTGAATGGTTTATCTGACTTAGAAAACTGGTAGAACCTATGAGAGCTAAGTATGCTATACCTTACCCAGAAATCTCACTTCTCAGTATAAATTTGACAGAAGTGCCTACACTCGAGAGAGAACTATCTATAGCAGCCTTCTTTGTGAGAGTCCCAAATTGGACCATGATGATGATTCAATAAATCAGAGAGGGTGGAATACTACATGGCAATAAAATTAATAACCACAGCTGCACACGCCCCCTGAGGGGAGAAGCCAGACATGAGCATTTGTATAAGAGCAGGCAGCACTTGTCCTTGGTGATAGAATACCCATGCCATCTGGGGGAAGGGGTGTCTAATGATCAGAAGAGTTGGTGAAGGCTTCTGTGTGCATGTAATGTTCTTGTACATTCTGTCAACTCTTTGCAAAAATTTATCATGTGGCACACTTACCATTTGGGCACCTTTTCTGTATGCACATTCTATTCACTACAAAGTTCACCTCAGTAAGAAAGAAGCTGAAATGAAAAGCCCAGATTCAGACGCAAGCTAACCTTCCATCTAGCCATGCACAGATCCCTGCAAGCCCCTTGCTTTGTAGACCCTCAGTGTTCAATTCTCTAGAATTACGTGATACACCATTACATTCTCCCAATACATCTTTGTGAATATGTAAAGGAAAGGAGGAACAAATGAACAAAACTACCTTCCAGTGTACCTCTCACAGGAAGGAAACAGTCCACACTCTTACCTCAGGCAAGATCAAGATGGGATTCTAGTGAAGAAATCACTCTACTTTAAAGCGGGAGGAGGAGGAGTGGCTTCATGGGTGGATTGGCAAGCTCATTCTCCTAACCTGGACATGAAATGGTGTTGGGCCTATAGCTTTTAACATCTGTTATTAGTGAACTTCCATAAACATTTAAAAAACAGTCTCAGTGTTTATTAAATTATCACATGATGGTTTTCCAGAAATCACACATTTTCCAGACTCTGTGTTAAACCAGAGGTGTTAGAGTTGTGTTTTGTTTTCGGCAAGTATGAGGGAATTTCTTAACCTGTTTTCAGTTATACGAACCAATAACCATACACTTTTCCCTAATTCAAAAAACACTTTGGAGGACTTCTAACAAAATTAGCCGGTTCAAAAACTCCCAGCTTGGCACATAGCTGGTGTGTGACGAGAGCTGAGGCTTTGCTGAATTAAAGATGAAGTTTGGAACTGAGTGAGTTTTAATGGTGCTGGATGTCATGTCAAACATGCGAAGGGGCGACTCACAGTGCACAGCAGCTACCAGCAACCGACATCCCCGACCAAATGTGAACCCAGCAAGGTCGTTACTTCTTTCACCCGTAACCCTTTCAAATCCCAACCAAACACCAGCTACATTGTAAATGTAAAAATAGTCCTTCTCTCATAAGTTTGAACATTTCATTTCGTAGTTAACATTTTTTACGTTAAATCAGGAATGCGCGTTGGCTGTGTCTATGGTCCATCAGAAAGTCTGAATAAAAGGTGAAATGCGGGCCATGGATTAAATGTCTTGTTTTCTGGCAACAGGTATGTTTTTATATGTTTAGGAATTTATATGATTTTACAAATTTTGCGTGTGTCAGTGCGCGCGAACTGAGACAGTCAAATTCACAGGAAAGACTATGACTGAGGCTGAAACTGTTCAACTGTAGGCTCTTCCAAACTTTTTTTTTTTTTTTTTTTTTTTTTTTGCCCACAAAGAAAGTAAAGAATTTATATCAGAAGAGCCTCTAGGGCCTGCCTGTCTCCTGAGGTGTCCAGGGCAGCCCAGACCCTGCTGTCCAAGGCTCATCTGGCACTACAGCGTGGTCTGCAAGGATTCCAGGAGGGAATACCAACCAGACTGCTGATTTGCTGTTTTGCAGGGACACCATAGAATATGAACCCTGCTGATGAGCAGGTTCTGCAAGAAATGATGGGCGGACCCATGAGGTTGGCTTGCCTTGTTCTGGGACCAGGATCTGAGATAGAATCTCACAATCATCTGTCAGGTCCCTCTTTGTCTCTTGTATTCTTGAATAGTTTTCTCAGTTTTTTCTTTTCCTGATGACATTAAGTTTTTAAAGGATCCTGTGACATTTATATTCTCAAATGCACCTCATTGTGTCTGATTAGTTCTTATTGGCATCGTGTGACATGTCCCTCTGTCCATACACTTCTGGTCAACCAGCAGCATCTCTATCACCCCCAATTCTGTTGGAAATGGGAATTCTTGGGGCCCAAGCAGCCCTATTGAACAAAACCCTCCGTGTACAGTCCCAGAATCCAGCTGGATTCTGTGAAATTTGGGATGCATGACTGCAAAGTTTAAACACATTGGGGCAAAATGCACCATAGATGATGTTGTGACTTCCATTCTAAGATGTCAGAAGTCACTGAGGTCAGATGTTACCAGACACTGAGAATATCAACTGTTGGGTGGTGGGCCTAGAGGAGGAACATTGTCCCCACTTCAGTGTATGCATCAGCTCCTCAGTGAGCTGAACCAGTGCCGTACATGTCCCATCAAAGGAGGGGTTTCTTTTCTTTCTTGATATGGGTGCTCCTAAGGCCCAGGCCAATGTTCGCGGGTAAAATCAGTTGTGCTCACATTAGTCCCAACATATTGGTTAGCTACTCTAGGCCAGGCACTGTTCTAAAACTGTCTCCATAGCTGTTACCTCATCCAGACTTGACAATGAGTCATTGAGGTCAGAACTGTGATCACCAACCCCATTTGCAGAGACTGAGGTACAGCAAGTCCATTGCCTTTAGTCACAGATGGTGAGTGACAGGGCCTGACCCAGAATGTGCAACCTTGACCTCTCTGTCCCTTCACCCCTGATGCTGCCTGTGTGTGCAGACATAATGCTCCTCTATCCCATAAGAAGTCCAGGCTGCAAGGGCTCCTGGCAGAACTTTTTTGCCTCTTCATGTTTTGGAAACCTACCTTTAAAGTGTCTCAGTCCTGTCACCCTTACAAGCAATGTGTGCCAAGTCTGTCTCCTTTCAACCATGTTCCCCACGAGTGACTGTCCCAGAATGTCCTTCTCAGGTGTGACACTGGGGGCCACCTGGTCATTGTGGGGCATATTGGTGTCTGTCTACACTGTGGGAAAAACCCTCCCCTTCAGGACCCACCTCCCATCACTAGATGAGCAGAGAGACAGCACTGGAGCCCTGAATCCTTTGACTTAAGCTCCCATCATGTGGGACAAGTGTAACATTCAAATGAGCACTCACTTAGTCATGGGGCTCATTTTCCTTTTCAACCTTATCATTACACAAGGGAGGGAACAAGGTGACCCTGCAGACTCTGCAAAGGACACATGCAGATGCAAAGTAGATAATGATTACCCAGAATGGGAAGAAAGTCTTATCGCACCTGCAACACTGACCACCCCCAATGTTACTAGCTTCTCTTTCTCCATCAAAATCAACCATGAAAGTTCAGCTTTGGTCAATCTTCATGAGAAAACAGACAAAGAGTTTGCTATGTGACCCAAGTCCGGGTTGTGTCAGGATTCTCACAGAGATGGCGTGGGCGGGCCTCCTGTTACACAGGAAGCCTGGTAATTAGGACTCTCACCACAAAGGAGCACAGCACACTGGTAATTAAGGACCTCATCATTGCTTGTCAGACCCACAGGACTGTGAGTTGATGAAATCTGCTGCTGGTTTTGTGGTTTTTCTTTAGTAGAGGCTACACCTTCTTGGAACTCTGTGCTCAGACCACGCCTACCTCACCTCACCGGGGGCCAGTGGGGTGGATCATGCTTCTCTGCACCTCTGAAAGCTGTCTCATTTTGTGTGTGTATCCATGTGTGTCTATGTGTATTCATCCATGCCTGTGTGTGTATGTGTCTGCATGTGCAATGTATGTCTATGTATTCATACATGTAGGTGTGTTGGTGGGTCTCACATGTCTGTGTGTCCATATGATTTTTGTGGGACCAGACACCCTCCAGTAGGGTGCTGTGGCCTCCTGGATAGACAAGTTTTTGATACCAGGAGCCACCAGGCCCAATTTCTTACTCAGGACAACCATGCACAGTCCTTTAGCTTCAAAGCTAATATTGAAGCATGTCAATAATAGTTCACATATTTTAATTTGTTTTTTTCTGATAGGAGGGCTGTTTTTCCTTCTGTGGCCCTGATATTCACTGGCCTATACTAGCCTATTAAAGTACAGTGTGTAGTGAGTAAGCCTGGGGTCCACCGAAGCCAACCATCACCTCATCAGCCTAGAGTGCGTGGCCTTCCCCTCACTAATAATATTCATCCAACCAGGTAGGAGCCCAGCTCATTCACATCAAACTCAGCACTACAAAAAGCCACTAGCTATATACATCCTTGGTCTATACCTGGGCAGCACATGTTGGCCTCAGGTCTTGACATCTCTACCCACCTATGGTATAGGGTGAGCAGTATATGTCCAGGTGTAGAAGCCATCATCTAAGTTGTTGCATATGTATCTAATGAACTTTTTTTTAAAAACAAGGGTCTGTGAAACACTGGGGCCCATGTGCCACTTGTAGAGCACAGTGTTAAAGTGTGTTAAAGAGTACTTGCATAGTGGGATAGAGAAGGGGAGCCGGGTCACACACTTGGAAGCCAAACAAAGCTTTTCAGTGCTTCACCGAGATGCAATGCAATTGGGTTTCCATGGAGAGCACACACATTAATTCTCAGAAATCAACAAAACCAAGGTCAGGAAGAAATAATCCCATAAACCCCATTCCCTCCAAAAATGCATATGTATGTCTATGGATATATGGGCCCATGATTTTTGTGTGTTGTGTTTGCACATATGTCATAATAAGAAACATTATATTGGCCAGACAAAAACTACTTGATCCTGAAGATATGTTTTTGCTTTGAGAATGTTTATAACCTCTAAATTCTAGAAATAGTCTTTAGACACTGAAATTATGATAAATTTGAGAAAACAGAACTTAGAATACATGTCTAGCTTCCTTAAAAAAAATAACTAGGCCTTCATTTGGCTCACATTCTCAAACTTACATTTAGGTAGAGATGCTCTTCAAACTTCAGAAATATATGAAAAATAGACACTAAAGTTACCCTGGTAACTCTTGCTTTCTGGGGTTTGCATCCTTGTTTAATCTTCTCCTATTCACCTGTCCAACAAAATCTGGCACAGGTGCTAGAATGTCCCCTTCTGTGAGATACTATTCAATAGAAGGCTCTCTAGCTGGTAACACTACATAGTCTCACCCTTATGAAGAAGTGGCCACATTGGGAGACCCAAATGGTGCAAAGACAAGAGTGACCTCTCCTTGCTGAGGATAGCTCCTAGCCAATGTGTGCAAGAAGCTGGGACCCTCAGTTTAGAACCACAAAGAAATGAATTGTGCCAATAACATGAGTGAACTTGTGAGCAGCTCCTTCCTTCCCCAGCCCAGAATCTGGGTGAGCACCCAGTCCTGGCCAACACCTTGACTGCAGCCATGCAAGGGACCCAGCCATGTAGTTCCCAGACCCTGACCCACAGAACCAGTGAGGTAATAATAGCATGTTGTTTTAAGCAACTAGATTTCTGGTTATTGTTCATGCAGCAGTAGAAAACAGACAGTCATGATTTTAAAATTTGTTAGAAAAATTGCATTATTAAAGAAATTCTGAGTTAAATCCCCTTAGAAATGAAAAATCTAATGACCTCACTAATTAATCTATTTTGTTCAAATATTAACTTTTTTAAAGCAAAATGTTATTTTTAATCAGTAGTGTCTAATTTTAATGTGGCTCTGGAATGGTCTTTGAACTATTATTTATACATCTAAGATTCATTCAGTATACAATTTCTTCCTGTTTCATTTGTAAAATTTGTGCAGAAGACAATTTACTCTTAACTGAACTACACACTTCTGTTATTAAAAATGAACTTGAATATTTTGAACATAGACATCCTTGCATACTTATGAAAAAATGGAAGGAAGAAAGAAGGAGGGAGGGAAAAAGAGAGGAAAAGGGAGACAACTTCTGCTCTAGAGCATGCAAGAACTTAACATGGTATTGTAGATAATAATGAGTACACAGCAAAGAGACAAGCAATTTAACACTTTAAACCACTAATTCTGCCCTGGCTATTAGTCAGTGGAAAGATGCGAGCCTACAAACACAAAGGTCACTGGTTCAATTCCCAGCCAGGGCACATAACCAAGTTTCAAGCCAGGTCTCCAGCCAGGTCCGTAGCTGGAGACAGATGAAAGGCAACCATACATTGAGGTTTCTCGCCCTCTCTACCTCCCTCCCTTCTCCTCTCTCTAAAAACAATAAATAAATTTAATTTAATTTTAAAATAAACCACTCATTCTTTTCCTCTTTTAAGTTCAAAAATAGTATGTCTAGAGATGTTTAGCAAAATATGCAACACTTATGAACAATTGCATGTTCGTGTTTACTTACATATATGTCTATCTTCTGCCACATTATCTAAAGTGAAAACTAAATTGGAAAAAAAAAAACTAAATTAAAGCTCATCACGGCTTCATCATGGTGTGTACAGCACGGCAGACAATATTCCAATGCTCCATGCAATTAAATCCTTCAATTATTCTAAGTGTTATTATGCTAATTTAAAAGGCTAGATTATTAGAAAATGCTTAAAGAATTATGCTCATTTATAGCTTTTTATTTATGTGATTTCACATTAAATTATTTAAGGTATGGAAATTACAAGAGTTACCAGTATGTGACTTCAGTAGGTCCCACTGGAGAAGTCAGCAAAGCTGATGGAAAAATTTTCCCTTCTTATCCTCCTGGGGGGAAACCTCACCGCTTGAAGGATGGCCTGTGTGCCCTGTTACTGAGTTCATAACGCATGCAGGCAGCTGTCCCCAGACCCCCGCTCCACCCTGCAAAGGTGCCTGTCCCCAGAGGAGCACACGTCCCTTTGTTTGGGGTCACTGTGGTTTGCATACCCTCCTTAATTTAAGAGAAATGTAAGAATGAGAGAGGAGGTAGGAGAAAGTATAACTGAGCATGAGCCCAGAGCCTGCTGGGAGAAATACTCACCCTCAGTGTGGCCTCCGTTAATGGGTCTTTTGTTTTATAGTAAAAACAAAAAAATTATATATATATATATATAATTTATATTATTATAAGTTAATATATATATTAAGCTTAAATACGAATTGTTAGGCTAATATTTATGAAAAATTTTCATCACGTGCATATGCTTCTGTTTCTCTCCTTTCCCTGAATATTCCCTGTTCTGCTCCCTTTTCTTGAGTCAACTTTCTCCCACGCAGCTCTCCTCCCTCTGCCTCTCATTCTTTCTCACTTTCTTCCTCTTTCTTTCTTATCTTTTTCTCATTTCTCTCTCCATCTTCTGATTCCAGTAGGATACTCCAATTTTTTTTTTACTTTTATCTATGTCTTTAATATTTCTTTTAGCAATAAATATAACATTGGCCTTCCAAACTTTTGAAATTTGAAGCCTCCTCCAGCTATTGCTGACCCCTCTCTATTTTTGTTTGCATGAGCATTCTCCCAAATGCAATCCCTGCCCATGTAACCCACATCAGCATCTGCTTCTCAAGGGAACTTCTCTAACACAACTGTCACTACCCTGGGAGAGCTGGCACTCTAGGCCTCTGAGAATTGGGCAAGGTACTTTGAGCTCTTTCTCTCTCATTGGAAGCCCAATCTTGCAACACTAGAAACAAGATAATAGATTATCAGGCATGATCTAACAAAGATCTGTGTACATTAGCTGGGTGGTTACTGATTTCACAGTTCACTTCTCTGAGTGAATAGAACAGGTTCTCAGAGTACATAATGTTTTGTATTACTATACTCTTTGGAAATATTCCTCCTGAATTATAAACCATAATTGGTTAAATTAAAAATATCTGTAAAGCGGTACTTAAAGCATCAAGGCTTTAAATGACCTCGGTGTTGCCAATGCTCCTATGCTCTAGACACATGACTATGAGAATGCCCAGAAAGTTCAAACAGCGTAAACCATGAGTACCTGGAAGAGGAAGGAAAGGAGTGGGGGCAGTGAAGGAAGATGGTGAAATTGCACTTGTCTAAGCACTGTCCATGTTCCCCTTGCTGAGGTGAAGGAGTGCCAGTGTTGTGGGAAGGCTCTGGCCACAGGTGTGTGCAAACATCTTTATTCCCTGAAACTATTTTAGAGAATTGAGTAAAGGCCAATCCTGGCAGAAGTCACCTCCAATGCAGAGCAAGAGAAGTGGCCTATGGTTTCCCAAACAACCTCAGAGACAGGTGGTTCCCAGGAACCAGGTGAGCAGACCCAGAAAGGTCTGAGGCCAACCATAATGAGGAAGGCAGAGTTCTCCAGCCAGAACCTGAAGAGAGAGGGGGTGGGACAGGCACCTGCCAGGTCCAGAAGGCATGGATCTCTTGGGCAAACAGCAGGAAGGTGCTGGAGACCTATAAAAGCAGAGCCAGCTGAACAGTGAGCATTTCTGGTCAGGGCAAGCTGGCACTGATAATGAATAGAGACAGGAGAAAGATGGAGCTCTATTGGTGCCTGCCCCAACTCCTCGCTCACCTGGAGGCTGAACTTCCAGGACCATGGCAGCTTCTAGAGCCAACTCACAGCAGGCCTGCAGTGGTATTGAACTGCTGAGTCATTTAGATGATAGGCTACAGGCCTCAGAGGAAATGACCAGGGCCCACTGTGCCAGACATTGCTCTGCATCCTCCCTGTGTCTGCAGAAAGGGCAGGCTGGTCTCTTCGCTGAGGAAGGTAGAAAACTAAAAATGAAATAGATCTGACTGGGTAAAGGGGAGCTGGTGTCAAGCTGTATAAAAGAAATTGAGTAAGTCAGAACAGAGGCCACAGAAGATCTCAATATCAGTGTCATAAAAGTACCAGAGATGATTCTCCCATTGGTGGATTTCGAAAAGCAAAACAAACACAAAGGACACGGGCCACTATGAAATAATCTCATTTATTAAAGTGAACAAGTAAATTTATCTGAGTGCTAGCTATCTCCCAGGCAGACAAGGGTATAAATAATGACAGGCACAGACCCTGCCCTCAGCCAGGCTACCCTCTGGTGGACAGACCACTATGTAGTAACTTTAGGAGCTCAAACCAAAGAAGAAATTGGGATACGAAAACATGCACAAGGCCCTGTGGGACACTAGGGGCAAGTTCCAAGCATTTTATGGCTTCGAGTAATTTCTCCAGTTGAATTAGGGGTGAGGAAGGGGATATCCACTTGCATCTGAACTGTGTGTGTTGAAAATGGAATAGCTATCATGCCAAAACCCACGGCTCCTATCAACCAAGTAACCAATCCACTGAGACACGTGGGAACAAGCTCTATTTGGGAAAGAAATTTGCTTTCCATTTTTTTAATTTGGAATTATTTCCAATAATTTGCAAAGGAGCAGAGATAGAATAGAAATAAGCTTAAGGCCCATATTTGGATTCCATTCTGCACTCTCTGTTTGGAGTGACAGTGATACTTTTGAGCACATAAACCCAGCAGGGGATGATCCAAACACTTAACAACTGGGATTCTATTTTGCCACATGATAAGCAGTAAAAAAAGGTGTTTGGTTTCCATTCTGGGAAAGAGAAGTTTTTAAGGATGGAGCTAAGTCCTGAGAGGGACAAACATCTTTCTCATTGGAGGTGTTAGGTGCCTGCTGGGGATGCCATTGGATAGTGAGGCTGGATGAGATGACAGCCACGCTTCTTCCTAAACTTCTCATTTCTGCACCCTATCTTCAGTATGTTGATACTAATGAGCTGGTGCCCACGATCATCAAATTGTGTACTAAGGCAAAAGAACTTCATTTAAATTCCTGATCTAAGTATTGCATAGAGTCCATGATTTTTCTTCCTGAGCTTACGAGGGACTTGAGGAGCCGTGCCTGCCATGATGGGTGCTGTCTCCTGATGGGACCTGAGATGAGCTGAACCGCGGCCCGAGCCTGGTGCGAAGTCTCCGATTGCAGCCTAAACCCTGGCGCAGCTGTGCAGCCACAGCTGCATGCACTCAACCCCCTGGGTTCAAGGGCCATTTATATCCACCTTGAGCATGGTTTTATTACTTTATTTTTAAAGGGGCCGTTGACTTTATTTTAAGAAATTGAACAAAAACAATATTGTGGGAGGTTTTTGCCAGCACAGGCTCCCAGAACTCAGCATGGTCTAGTCTTCCCTGACAAAACCATGGCCCCTGCTGCATTAGAGGTTCGCGTGAGAAGGTCTGATTACAACCCCTCATGGAGAGATGGCCATGAACGTGTGCTCCAAAAGGTCATAAATTTGACCGTCAGCTGCAGCCTAAGCAGAAACTCGGCATTGAGAGGGCCTGAGACATGATTTATCCTCCCACTAGGAGAACGTTCCACCCGTGCGGCTGCTTTTGGGGCCCACACTCCAACTGTGTCAACAGCCAAGGCCGCAGCAGCCCCAAGGAGCACAGAATCCACACACAGAGCCCAATCCCTGTCAGAGGTGTAAGTCACTAGGTGCCACAGAGCTCACCCCTTGGCCAGAAGAAGGCTGGAGATTCTGTCCCATTCTCAAAGTCTGTTAGGGGGGCAATCTGCCCCTGCCTCTAAATGGGCTCAGGGGACTCCCACCTCAAGCTGCCAGACAAAACACAAGGCGTTTGCTAGGTTTGAATTACAGATAATCAACAAATGATTGCTTAGTATAAATATTAGTTTTAATATAAATATAATATAAATATTAGTCCTAAATATTGCACGGGCCATGCCTGTACTAAAAATAATTCATGGTTGACCTGAATTGGAAGTTAAACTGAGAGTTCTATATTTTTGTCTGCCAAATATGAGAATTCTATGCTTGACGTTCTTTTCCCACACTTATCAGTCTTGCCTGCTTTGCATGTGAACCCAGGTCAATGGAGATAGTATCCTAACTTATAATATATTCCTACTCTCTGCACACCAGGTGGCCCAAAGCAGGATGTTTGCAACATTTGATAACGTTTGGAAGTCCCCAACCCACTAAAAAATGTACTTTCATCTGTGTGGGAAGCCATCTTAGTTTGCCAGGGCTGCTGGAAAAAGTGCCACAATCAGTGCGGTTTAAACGCAGACCTGGATTGACTCTCGGGTTTGGAGGCCAGAAGTCTGAGGTCAAGGTTTCAAGGGGTTCATTCTTCTGAGGCTGTGAGAAGAATCTGGTCCAGGCCTTGCTCTCACTTCCAGGGGTTTACTGACCATCTGCGTTGTTCCTTGGCATCACCCTAATCTCTGCCTTTGTGTTCACAAGGCAGGTACTTATGTGGGTCTGTATCCAAATGTCCCTCTTTTTAAGAACATGGATTGTATTCAATGAGTTTAATTTCATTACTGCATTTTAAATTCATTACATCTGCAAATATTCTATTTCTAAAGAAGGTTATATACTGGCAGTTTTAGCTTCAACATATGAATATCTGTCCAACACAGTTCAACCCATGAAGCAGCTTATACTTTCCGGGGGTGGGGATGTGGGGGAGCAAAGGCATCAGTAAGGAACATTGACAGTTTTGCCCAATACTGAACAACCCCTTGTGCTCTAGTTTGATGTTGGAAGTCATGGGATTTACTGGAAATGGTTGGGGGAATGGAAGAAGAGGATAGGATGAGCACAGGGCCCTTCCCTATGGTGTGGGAAGCTCCAGGAGCAGGTCGCTGGACCCACACAGTAGGCAGTTTGCATGCCGTGTCCACACCCTAAGATAATCCCTCACACTCCTGTTCCTCACACCAAATGAGTCCAGGAAAAAAGTGATAAAAGCAAGTCTGCTATCCCTGATGCACAACTCAATCCAACCAGTGACAGAAGACAACATATTTAAAAGCTGTATGTCTTTCTTGAAGATGATCCATCGCCAAGGAAGCTAACAGCAAAGGTGAAGGTGCTCCTAAAGCAATATAATCTGCTACTTCAGTCTCATTCCCCCCAAAATAAATTGGCAATCTATTCAGAACAGAAATCTAGCTAAGTAAGTAGGCCAGTCCTCATTTTACATAATTTTACAAGTGAGGTGACAACCCAGCCCTTTGAAGAAACACATAAGCTAATTTCCCACAGACCCACAGACCGGGTAATTCAGCTGCACATGCAATTTCCCACAGACCCACAGACCGGGTAATTCTATCTCCACTTCTCTGTGCCCAGCCCACCTTTGTGGTGGGTGGGTATCCAGCCTCCGAGGGTGATGTACTTGAGGGCACAGCAATGTCTGTGTTGTGAGAAACCAGTGTGTTGACATTTGCATGTTTCTCCTGACAAAAATATGGGCATGTCTGCTGGGAAAAAAAGAGTCTTTGGTCTTGAAATGTATTATTTTTTGTTGTTGTTTTTTGTTTTTAATTTAATTTTATTGTTCTTGTATTACATCCATCCCTTTTTTGCTCCCCTCTATCCCCCTCCCCACCCATCCACTCCCCTCCAAAGTCAATCCCACTTGTTTTCCATGTCCATGGTTCTTCCATGCTAGTTCCTTGACTAAACTGCACCCCTTCTTTGCCTTCTCCTCCCCCTCTCACCTCCCCCTTCCCCTTTGCTCACTGAAGTTCTTTTCATTATATTCATGTAACTGGTTTTGTTTTGCTTGTTTGTTTGTTTTGTTCATTATTATCCTGTGATGGGTGAGATCATATGGCATTTGTCTTTTACTGACTGGCTTATTTCACTAAGCATAATACTTTCCAGTTTCTTCCATGTTGTTGCAAAGGGTACAAGCTCCTTCTTTTTTTCTACTGTGTAGTGTTCCATTGTATAAATGTACCAAAGATTTTTGATCCAATCATCCTCTGATGGACACTTAGGTTGTTTCCAGCACTTGACTATTGTAAATAGCGCTGCTATGAACATAGGGGTACATAGGTTCTTATGAATTGGTGTTTCAGGGTTCTTCGGGTATAGCTCTAGTAGTGGAATTGCTAGATCAAAAGGCAGTTCCATTTTTAGTTTTTTAAGGAAACTCCATACTGTTTTCCATGCAGTACCAGGCTGTACCAGCCTGCATTCCCACCAGCAGTGCACCAGGGTTCCCTTTTTCCCCACATCCTCACCAACACTTGTTGTTTGTTGATTTGTTGATGATTGCCATTCTGACAGGTGTGAGGTGGTATCTTATTGTGGTTTTAATTTGCATCTCTCTGATGGTTGAACATTCTTTCATATGCCTCTGGGACCTTTGTATGTCTTCCTCAGTGAGTTGTCTGTTCAGGTCCTTTGCCCATTTTTAAATTGAGCTGTCTGTCTCCCTGGTGTTGAGTCACATTAGTTCTTTATATATTTTGGAGATCAAACAGTTGTCTGAGGTATCATTAGCAAATATGTTTTCCCATACAGCTGGTTCCCTGAAATGTATTATGTTTTAACTTAATCAAACAAGCAGAGTTGGCATCCCAGCAGCAGTTTGAGTCAGCAGCCTGGCTGACTAGAGCTGTGACTTGAACATTTTCACCTACCTTTAAAGTGAAAGGTCCAGGTTGGTCTTGAGCTGCCATTCTCTGCTTCTCACGTATCAGATGCTCTGAGAATAAGTCAAGGATCAGTTGCCAGCATTCTCCTCATCTCCCATGGAGATCGCACCTGCCCTTGAAAATCACCAGCTTAGGCTCCACTGTCAGGAGTCTGTGGGAAAAGGAGTCACAGATGTGCAGAGGACCCACGATGTGGGGCTCTGGACCTGAGAGACAACGAATTCTCAGGCTTGTGACTATTGGCCCTGATCCCAGATCTAGCACTGGGCACTGCAGTCTGGATGGGTGACATGTAAATAAATCTCAACTACCAGGAGAGTCTATTAGGAAGAAGGTACAAGACATACCTGCCTGCATCACCTGTGCAGTGAGAAACCACTGCTTAAAATCCGATGTCCAGATCACTGCTTGCCCTTCCAATGACCCAAGTGTTCCTACCAAGGGGTTGCTCATCTGCTCTCACACTGCTCACTTGTAAACTGAAAAGACTCCTGGTGCCTTGGATGGGTTGGATGTCCAGACACAGACTCTGGAATAAGAATTCCTGTGTGAGATGTGACCCCCAGCAGCCCCAGACCAGGACTGTATGAGAGGTGAAGCGAGGAAGTGAGGAGGCTAGTCCAGGGTGCTAATGAGCAGACTTAACTATCACCAGAAGCACTCAGGGGTGAACAGATGGGAATATCATTCCATTGTTGTGGGTTGAATTGTGTCTCCTCTCTCAAAAAAAAAAAAGTTCAAGTCCTGAAACTTGAGGACCTGTGAATTTGGCTTTATTTGGAAATAGGATCTTTACAGATATAATGAGTGAAGATGAGATCATACTGGATTAAAGTGGGCCCTACATTGCATATGGCTGGTGTCCTTATGAGGAGAGAGCCATGTGGGCACAGAGGCAGAGATTGGAACAATGTGGCCACAGGCTAAGGATTGCCAGCAACCTCAAAGTAGGCAAGCAAAGTAAGGAACGGGGCCCTTCTTAAGCCCATGAAGAGGTTAGGGACTGAGTTCTTCCTCCTTCCTGTCTACCTGTACTTGGCAAGAATTACTGAGAAGCCCCTTCCTGGCTGCAGAACTTAAAGGAGGAGGCCAGGCTGGGATGCCACCCATTTGGGGATGCAGCCAGCACAATGCAGTGACTCATGGATGGGCAGTTGTGCACCGTGCCCACTGGCTACCTTGCCACTGTAGTCACAGGACACTCTGCCCTGCAAAGGAAACTCTGCCTTATTATCCTCTTGATGCTGGAAATCACCAGATAGCGGTGATGCATGTTTTTTCCTTCTCATCCCTTTATTCCAGTGTTTCCCACATAACTCTCTTGGGAGGACATAAAGGTAGTCGAGAGTTAGAAAGTACTGTGACCCAAACTTTGTGAACCCTGCACACACCAGCATAATGTTTCTGGCTCACTACACATTGACAAAATTTTTGTCAATGACCAAATTTAAAAGTAGGTTGTGTAAGCCTCACCTGAATGTCACTGAATCTTTGGGCATCCTGGTGGCTGGTATGGTAGAACCAGCAAAAGACATGAGAAGCTGCAGATAAAAGCTCTTGTTGCATTGGTTGTATGACTTGGGGAGAACTGCTCAGCCTCTCTGATCCTGAGGACCTGAGTTTGCATGTAAAATAAGACAGATAATTATGTTCTTAACATGAACATATTCATAGGACTAACTAAATGATATATGTGTACATGACTTTATAAAGAGTAACATATTGTGAGTACTTATTTTAATTAAATTGTGACAATTATTACTTTTTATTGTTTTATTTTCCATGAGTATCTTAGATCTAAATAAGTATTGTAGCAACATTGGATTCCAGTGTCTCAGATTTGGCTTCTGCAGAGTTTTCAGGTCTGAAAGGACAGTTAGCTCTGCTGCCCTCAACTCAGTAGTTACCACCTTCTTCAGGGATGGGGGTGACGTGCTTAATGTGATGAAAGCAGCAAGGCCCATGATGCTTTTCTCCAAAACAGAACATCGTTAAGTAGCTTTGAACTACAGAAATGAAATAAAATACAACTAAAATCCAAGAGAGAAGAGTCAAAGCGAAGGCGACCCTCTGGGAGGCATTTCCTCCAGCCCCAATGAAAACAGACACTGCACTAGCCACAGAGAGCCTTTCCCATGGATACCCTCTGACGTCTCTTAGCCAGAGAGCCAAAGGCGGTGACATTGGAGCAGCATGTCCGCCATCGGCTCAGCCAGCCGGGCAGTGCACACCAGCGAGGGCTTATCCGTGTTAACATAAACCCTCATTAGAGGGGATTAGGAGAGAAACAGTGACAAACAGGATGGACACTAACCCTCTGAGGGTTCCAGACAGACGCCACACACTAATTATCCTTTTAAATTACTTGAAAATGCTGAGTGGGAGCCTCAGCGTATGTGCATGGGACGCAAGGGGAATTGTGCTTTTCAGACAACAACCTGTTTGTATTTTGCAACAGTTCTATGTTCTGCACCACAGACACATGCACATGTGTGCGCACATGCACACGTGTACATAGCACTCCTCCAGCCTGGCACACACAGCTGTCTATGGGACACTAACTGGGACAGGTGCAGGGGAGGCCCTCTGCCCTCCTGTCTTCAAAAGGCATGTGCCTCCCCAGGTGCATCTTTCCACTGATGCCCAGAGTCCACTTCTCAACCTTCTTAGAAATCACCTGGTGTCATGTTGAGGACAAGTGAGTCTGCAGACTAGAACTTGATGCGACCCCACTTTCATTCCATTTGTAGGGGAAATGCATTTCCTAAAGCACAATGCAGCTTTCCAATCTCCTTAAAGTCACATATCTGTGGATTCCAAAGGACAACTATGACCTATGTAAAGTAGCAAGTTTGTGACAATCTCACATGTGCCTCCCTTAGCAAGAAGTCTCTCTGGTCCCCTCATGACCTGGATAGACTCCCTGGTGTGTGGTAGGCATATCGCCTACACAGTTCCTTCCTTCTCTCCCCCTGGCTCCACTCTCATCCCCCAGAAACTTGCCTCCTCTGTGGACCTTTGAGCTGTGCTGTCTCTGGGTCCCAGCTGAGTCCTATCTGGCAGGTCTGGGATGTGGCCCCAGAACTCATGTCTTTAAACCTTCCCTAGGTGGTTCTGCCCATCACCTCATGGCCTCTACTACTCATGCCTTTACTGGGGGAATCTAACACTGAAGCCTTTGTCCTGGCCTGGCAGGGACCCTAGTTTGGGAGCAAACACAGATGTCAATGTTCTATCCAGGGCCCTGTGGAGCAGACACAGAAAGGTAAGAAGCAAAATGTCTTCCTAGATTTCCAGATGAGAGTCCTAAAGCCAAGTGTAAACTTCTGCAAAGTGGAAGTGAACAGTGTGGCTAGAGGGCTGTGTATGCATGCGTACTTATGTGAATGTGTGCATGTGACTATGTGAGTTTGGGGAGCTGACTCATGGACAGGTAACACTCAGATATATATATATATATATATATATATATATATATATATATATTGCAGGGGGACAGTTTTGAGGCAAACAGTACCAATTATTTACACAGCAACATGGGGAGATGGTAAGATGCCAAGCTTCATTCACTGTCCACATGCATATCACCATTTACATTGGTCAGCCAGGTTTCCAGGCTTTGAGTGTAGGATTTGCCCCAGTCATGGTGTCAGCTGCTGGGATTTCTATAAATGGATAGCACATTTGGCCCTAAGAGCTTGAGCACTCCAGCCTCAAGATACTGGGTACCAATGGCCCATATGGAAGGCAGGTATGTGCATTGACTTAGCCATCAGAGGAATGGGTGACAACGTAGCTTAAGTCATTAGAAAATCACTCACAGCTCTCTGAGTGTAGTGCTATTGGTCTTCATTTCACCCAAGAGGAAACAAGGCCCAGAGATGGGCTTATGTGTCAGCAAGAATAAGAAGGGGACCAGTCCTGGTGTTTGGTCCCAGCACATGGAAACAAGGCCCAGAGATGGGCTTATGTGTCAGCAAGAATAAGAAGGGGACCAGTCCTGGTGTTTGGTCCCAGCACATGTGCACTCAGCATGAACCAGGCTCAGTTTCCCCTGTTAGGGTGTCCTTATTGACTCATTGCCAGCAGCAATGAGTTTTCACCTATGACACCATTACAGGATAGAGGCTGATGATTAGTCAGCCGATAAATCTATCAATAAACCTATTAAATTTGTGAAGAAACCCTGACTAGTGGCACAGTGGCTAAGGCCCCAACCTGTGAACCCAAAGGTCGCTGGTTCAATTCCCAGCCAAGGCACATAACCAGGTTGCAAGCCAAGTCTCTAGTCAGGTCCGAGGCTGGAGGCAGGTGAAAGGCAACCATACATTAATGTTTCTATCCCTCTCTGCCTCTCTGCCTTCCCCACTCTGAAAAATAAGAAATAAAATCTTTTAAAAATTTGTGAAGAAATACAAATCAACACTTCCATGAGGGCTTTCATGGGTCCAGTTGTCCTCTCTGAAAGTACTGTACGGTACATTAGACTCACCCAAAGAGTTCATTTTTTTTTTTCAATTTCTGAGCTCTACAGTAGACAAATGGTATCAGAAGCTGTTTGCAGTCATCTCACACATCAACCACCACATTGGTGATACCTGGGCCTCACATCTTAATGCAGGTGAAGACATCTCCTCCATGCCTTCACCCTCGCAAGTTCCCAGTGGTGTATGAAGCATGCTTACCTCTGCCTCAGCTTTGTCTGTTTAGAGAAACATATAGTTAAAATTACTCCAGCAAGTCTGCAGCACAGTACAGTTTATTTTCAGGAGCTAATTGGTGCTAATCACTGGATAAATACCATTGGTACTGTTGATTCATTGATGGTCTTAACACACCATTTAAATTGTTTAGCCCTACTTAACTGTATTTTATGTAGGAAATTATATTCAATAGCTATATTTGCAAATTTGGGGATTTACAAAGGTCTTACAATATAACTGTCATGTACATAAAGGATGTGCTACATCTGAAAAGCTACTGTCTCAGGATGGAACCACAAAGATGAGCTTAAATTGAGAACAAAGATGTGGTGTTATTATAAACCAGAGAAAAAGAGCTTCTGGAGCTTACTAATTATCAAGCACAACAAAAGAGAAGTTGCAGAGTCCACCTAACTGGAATGTGTCAGAGTGGTGGGAGACTGGCCTGATCTTGGTTGGCTTGGACTGGTTGAACAGTCCTTGCATGCATCCTGGCAGGACATTTGCTTCTCTAGCTGGAAAACAGAGCAAGGTTGTGACATGAAATGGGATGGCCCCTAGTCTCAACCATCCTCAGAGTTGTCATACAGCACATTTTAAAGATTTGAACGTTTCATAACATCAAAAGAATTGCCTAATATCAATGTGGATAACATGAGTAAATGTAACTCTAACTGTGACCAGAAGAAGCAACAAACATCACACAACCACATAGGTGCATTAGTGATGGAACAATTTTGATCAAAACAAACAAACAAACAAAAAGGCACAATTTGCTTTTCTAGAATACCATGGATGAGTTAGGTTTTTAGATAATCAGGAGGTGTCATTCACTTTGAACCCTATAGTGCCACCTCGGCTGTGAGGCCAGCCCTTCCAGAGTCCTGATCCAAACCTCAGTTGCACCTCCAACAGAACTTTAAATATATTTCACATCTTTAAACTGCCAATTGCAAAGATGGGTGGCTTTTCTACATTACCATATTGGATATAATTTTTGCCCTAGGAACTGGAAAACGCTGCTTCACAGGATCAAAGGGTAGTTATGTCATTTTGCAAGCCCTCCATTAGGTTTCCCATTAAAAATGAATGCTGCTAATAATTTCATTTATATGCATTAGTATTTTGGGGAAAAAAATACCTTCACTGAATTTGCCTTGAAATTCAGAATGCTATCAGGAGGCACCATGACAAGTCATAATATCATGGTATTTTCCTGATTTATCTCTATTTCTTGATTGTAATATGTCGTTATTATATGACAAAAGCATTGCCTTAGGAAAAGCACACTTTTTTGAATTGAGCTCATCTGTTTCTTTTAGTTTCAAGCTTAAACTAAGGGGCATTTTTATGTCTACATTATAATGCACACTGCACTTTAGCGGTTCCTTCCTTGGGTGGCTTATTTATTTAATGCCAACATAATCAAATTTAGAGTTAGATGAATGACCCCTATTGGCTGATACAGTTCTGATACATATATTCCTTCCTATTAAATATATGAGAGCAGCAATGTACATAAACAATGTGTAGGCGCCTAATACATATATTTGCCAATGGTAAAACCCACATGCCACCTTTTGCCATCATCTAATGCCCCTAAAGGCGTTGCGGGTTAACGGTGATTTAATCCCCTTATGCATGCATAATGTGACAAGCTTTGCATAAATAATAATAAATAATTGGTGCATATAAATAATTTATCATTTATTTTTGCAGTAGAAGTAGAATTTTTAGACAGAATTTAAACAAAGGGAACTGCAAACATGATCTCAATCAGAAAGGGGGTTAAGTCTTCTTCAAACACAGCTTTCAAAGCTCCTATGCATTCAGTTTATATTTGTGATTTTGGTGGGAGAAATTTATTATTTCACCAGACTTTGAAGCATGGCACAATACAGAAAAAAGAAAGAAAGAAAGAAAGAAAAAGACTATAGAAATGAATTCTAAACAGGAGACATGTTTTTCAAAATAAACTGAATAACATGTCTTATTAAGAAATCTTTTTTTCTATCTAAGCCTTTACTGTTAAATACATTATTTGATGTGAAGAATCTAGATTTGGTAGGTTAAACATTTTTCATTAAACTTGGGCATTTAAATGGAAGTATTTGCAAAATCACTGAGAAAAATGATAAAATTAAAAACTGATCACACATCAATTTGAAAAATTAGGTGAAGTAAGTAGGATTAATTCTTCCACTAATAATAGATACAGAATATGGCTAATTTGCACCACGTTTAGATGCCTGCTGCCCTCCTAAAATGACCAACGAAGACTAGCTGGTACCAGAATGTACCAGGGGGGAGGAAAGGACCCCACCACCACCACCATGCACACACCTAGGTGCTCCTGCCACGCGTTCTGGCTCTTTTCTAAGTTCTGTCTCTATCTGAATGGCTGGTTCAGAAGTGCCTCCCAGAAGGCAGAGCCAGAAAACCACAGCACCCAGGCAGCAGGGCAACAAGCTGGCATCTGTGATGGACACACCCTAGGAGACAGAGATCTTGGTTTTGCCCATCAAAGATGTGTTTCCTGAATTCCAGACTTTTCTTACTTTCCCTCTTCTCCAATATGCATTTTTTAAACGTTTTTTATGATTATTTTTAGAGAAAAGGGCAAGGAGGGAGGAAGAAAGGGAGAAACACATCAATGTACCTTTGGTTACCTTTCACCTGCCTCCAGCTATGATCTGACTGGAGACCTGGCTTGCAACCTGGTTATGTGCCCTGGCTGGGAATCAAACCAACAACCTTTGGGTTCGCAGGCCAGCGCCTATCCACTGGGCCACCAGCTAGGGCTCCAATATGAATTTTTTAAAAGCACAATTCTCATAAAATTCAATCCATCAGGCAAAATTGGATTCAGTGAAGAATGAGTTGTTACAAAAAAAAAAAAAAATTAGGAAGCACCAGCACTCCCCAGGGAGCAAGAGGATGACAGGGATTACAAGAGTATGAAGGTTGGGAGTCCCCATTGGAGTCAGGTTTCCCTTCCAATTCTCTGCCCTCTCCCTAAGCCACAGACAACCTTAGGGCCCTCACATGTCTGCCTGCTACCCACATACACAGAAAAGGTAGTCACTTACATTTTATTTAAACACTGAACAAAGAACAATGTATTTTCCACTCGATGTTATAGACCATCGCTTTTGGCCTCAGCTCCAAACAGTTTTTTTCTCAATTTAATTAATAAGCATGCCTTTTGTCCCTGGACTGACTTGATCAGCCCTGATTCCACCCTGGATCAGCCTACTGATTCTGAAGAAGTTATTTTAAGTGTGAATCATACTTTCTCATCAGTAAAGTGGGAGGGTGCCTACTGTGTAGGAATTGCACAGCATTAGAAAAAATATTATTCATCACACAACCAGGCCCTGTTGGGCCCCCCAAACCACGGCTCCTCTGACTGTCCTGTTTGCCGGGTCCCTGAGACTTGCCTTTGGCTGCTCTGTGCTGTGCCCATCTCCTCGGTTCCAGACCACACTCTGCAAAGGGTTCCTGCACCCAGATACTCACTCCGACCTGTGCTTTTTTCCTGCTCTGCTCAGGAAGTTCCTCCCTCCAGTATGAAGCTACAGGTCTTTCTGGCCAGCAGGGGTTTTTCCTCACCACCCTTCATCTTAGATATTTAAAACATTTTTACCAACATGCTCATATAAAAAAATAGTTTTGCTTTTGCACATTAAAACAGAGTAGGAGGCCCTGGCTGGTGGCACAGTGGATGGGGCGCCAGCCTGCGAACCCAAGGGTCGCAGGTTCGATTCCCCAGCCAGGGCACATGGCCAGGTTGCAAGCCAGGTCTCCATTCAGGTCTGTGGCTGGAGGCAGGTGAAATGCAGCCATACATTGGTGTCTCTCTCCCTTTCTGCCTCTCTCCCTTCCCCTCTTTCTAGAAATGATGAAATAAAATCTTAAAAAAAAAAAAAACAGAGCAGGAACAAAGTAATAATAATTGTAATAGTGATAGTCATTACTTATAACTTTCTTCTGCCCCAGCATTCTGAGGGCAGGTGTGGGAGGAGCCTTTCTCCCGGCCTCCTCACTGGCAAACCTAGAAATGCTGAGTACAGGTGGGTGGAGGCCCAGGGCAGGGGCAGTGCGCTTAGAGGAATCGGGAGATGACTGGAAAGTGGCTGCGTGAAGAAGGAAAAAGAAAAGTGTATGTTGTTGGGGGCAGGGAGCATGTGATCAAGGGTCCTGGGGTGAGGGCAGCTGCCTGAGGAGAGGCATGGCATACTGCCTAGGAAAGGGTTTTCAGGAATCTCGCTTTGTATCGTGCAATTAAACCCTGGTCTTCCCACCTCACCTTCACTCTACCCTCAGTATCCATTCCTGATAAACCTATGTTTGTAAAGGTGCTTAGAATCTCCCGACCTAGAAAAGCCCCCAAGTGTGAGCTTGGTTCTGCCACTCTGATCACAAGCTCTGGATGCTCATGAGAACCTATAATTAGATGTAAATGCAGGGTGAGTTGGCATGCCAGCCCAACAATGCCTCCTGACCGTGAACATAGACTAAGGACAGAGTGAACCCAGTGTGAAAACAGGGAGGCCAAGGAGGCTTGCTTATAAGGAGAGAGACACAGCTGGTTATGGAAAATGCAGAAAGCCCATTCACATGCATACAGTAGGGCTTTTGCGGGAAAGGTCACCTGCAAAATAAATGAGTAACTTTCCTTCAGTGAGTGTTGTGAGTCTGTGTCTCCAGAAGGAAATCCTAAAGTCCTAACTCCTGAATCTGTGAATGCGACCTTACTTGTAAAGGGGGACTTTATATAGGTAATGAAGTTCAGATTTATACCGGGATTAGAGTAGATTCTAGCCTAATGACCGGTGTTGTAGTAGACAAGGGACACAGAAAAGGTGGCCATGTGGGGAAGGCAGCAGATATTGGAGTGGTGCTGCCACCATCCCAGAAATACCAGATGCAAAGAGGAAGCTTGGAAGACATTCTTCCTTGGAGCCTTCAGAGAGAGCATGACCCTGAGACACCTTGATTTCAGACCTCCCGCCCCCCGAACTGCAAGGCAATCCCCAGGAAACTCGTACAGCATGGATTTCTGAGAATGAAAAGGCCCACGGCAGCAGGCTCCCCTCCTGCTGGCCCTGAATTTGATTCCAGTTCACGGGGCCAAAGACCACTCACTCCTCAGTTGTGCCCGTGTTTAAACATCCCGTGTTTGGTTAAGGAGCCTTGATGTTTCATTTTAATGGAAGATGCTGTTTCTGGAAGAAATGTCAGCCAGTGAGCCTTTTTGACTCCTGGTTGAGATGCTTCTTGCAACCAACAGTATTTCTTTATTAAGCTCGGTTGCCCTGAGGAGGGAAGAATAGTGGGTAAAACTTCAGGATAGTATGTTCCACGGGAAGAATGAAACAACCAGATTAAACTTCTCATCAAAGTTGAATTTTCCTGTAATGGCTCTCCAAGAAAGAATCATGTGACGGCTCTGTAAGAAGATGGGCCCAGGCCACAGTGACTGTTTTTCAATAAGGCAGCAATGCAAGCGAGCTGGGGACACGTATGCCATCGGTTTCTCTCAGGCAAGCCCTCTTTGTGTGGACACTTAAAGGACTCAATCCAATCACCAATGTCCTTTCTGACCCCCACACAAGGAATTAGAGCCCCTTAGAGAAACCACTTCTGACCAATCAGGGCCACTCCTTCAACGTTGATTCCATGAGATATTCCTTTTGGCAGGGGTCACTAGCCCGCAACACCCATCATCACTAACTTATTAGATCTTGAGGCAATTAGCTGAAAACAAACAGAGGAGACAAGCCTGGTATTGAAACAGAGAAACCAGAAGAAAATCGCCCATGGCACTCCATTATTTCCAAGCTGCTTCAAAGGCGGGGTGGGATTCTTGGGAAAGAAAGGATAGCATTGTTTTCATGTAAGGTCTATATAGTAGATGGCCTTCCTGCAGTATTTTTCTACTGATACAGTTACACTCACGCTTCCATGAAATAATGGGTTGGTGCAAAGCACTTTTTGGTCCCCACCTAAGCTCAGTGTGCCATGTGGAGCACGATTACCCAAGGATTAAAAATCCAATTAGACTCTCCCTTTACAGGAGAAATCAGATGAAGAATTTTAAGAAATGTGTTGAAAACCACTTCTTAATATGATTGAGTGTGATAACACTCACTAAGTAGAAAACTGATATCCTGGGGACCCCCTGACTCTTCAGAACAAATTGACTTTCAACATCTTCTATAAAAACGTGCATTCTTTGCTGTTAATTGTATTGATTGAGGACAGTAGATTTATTTCAATAAATTGCCATGGGAATGCAGTGATTTGTTCTTTATAACTAAAAACTCACTTGTGTCAGTGGGAACATTTGGCTCTGAGCACATGCATGTTGTGGTTAGATCGTCAGTTGTTTGAAAATATTATATAGAAAAGCATGGTAAAATTCATAGAAGAAAGGATAATAATTTGCTATATGACCCATGTAGTTTGCTTGGTCAAGTGCAGAGGATGCAGTAAATATTATGCTACCTAATATGATTTTATTTTAGTCCCATGTGGTAAATATTACAAATGTTGTGGGGCAAGTAAGTCTGATTTTTATCACTAAAAAAAACTAACTTGAAAGATTTTGAATAATTATGTTAGTCATACCTACTTGACTTACCTTCTCTCTCTCTTTTTATTCCTCTGCTATTTCATGCACAATTAGATTTACACAGATACATATTACTCAATTGCTTTCTTATGCCAATCATCTTTTTTAGTCAGAATAAAGTGCTTAATTATTTGACCTGCACAGAGCAAACTATGCAAACTGAGCATTTTAAAACTATCCATGTATGTAATCATGATTCATGAAAACACTCTTATATTTAATATGAAATCTGTGGCATTCACTTGGCAAATAAAATTCAAATGTGTATTTTAATTCAAAAAGTGAAAATATACTTTCCACAAAGACAGACTATTGAGTACTGTCTAAACTAAACTTTTTTCTTTCTATTTTTTAACTTGTGTATTAGGCTGTTGTCTATAGCTGGTTGTTTGGTAATCTCTTCTGAAAAACAGGCCAGTGATCACTTGCTTTGTTCTCTTCTAATTAAGCTTCTGTATTCCTCCTTGTGATCACCAGATGTCTAATAAATATCTATGAGAAGTACTAAGGTGAGTTAGAATGGTATCACTGGTGCTGTGGGTTGGTGCCTGAAATGTTAAGATTTTGGTTGAAAAAAAGAGTTCTTCTCACAAGAGATTTCAAGTTGTTTGCATGCCCTTGTTATCTGATTTCAAGACCTGAAGTGCTGATGTATCCCCAGTGGTAGTTCAGCAAGCACAAAGCCTTCACTCAGAAGAATTGACACAAGTCTTTCAGATTAGATGAGTGACTGTCCATGGCTCCATCAGTGACAGGTGCCAGCTGTTGGAGAAGGTCACCATGACTTAGGCATCTCTGTCTAGCAAAAAGATCTCTTCTGTCCTTGCAGAGAAAAGGGCAGTTGTGTCACCTTGCTCAACTGCTACCAAAGACCCAAACTTGCCATGTTTTCTCATCTCTGTTTTGATACCCAAATTTGACAAAAATGAAAGTGAATATTTGAAGATTGAATTTTGTACAAGGTAGATGGGCTCAAGCCATCTCATCTTACTTCATCCCCAAAAGATTGCAATTAATCCTAAGGATGACAGTTTTCTTTCTCCATAGTCAGTGTTGTGTTTCAATGAATAGGTTAGGTGGCTACTTAGAAAGTAAAACATGTCTTTTGTTCTTTCATAGATGAACAAGACATGTCTCATAAACACATACATTCTCCAGAGAAGAAATTTTCAATGCATAGAATGATATAGAATTTTTTTCCAGCTAAAATTTGGTGATTACTTTGTCTACCTGCCTTAGCTTTATGGACGAGCAAAACAGAGTCAGGGTAGGTGAAAGGCATTTTCCAGGTAACACAGCAGCAAGCCTACAGCCAAACCCAGATGAAGACCAGGACTGCCTGCTTTGTGTTCAAGATTTTTTCAAATGACACCTGTTAGCATCAACATTTAAATGCCTCTTTATTTGATTTTTTATATAACAATAAAGTCAATTGTGAAGGTTCTGAGTGTCTTTATCTAAATCAAATGGTTCACCAAGCAATTGGATCATAGGTGATGTTGAAGTCAATTTGTTTTCATTGTTCAGGTCATGGAGCTGAACGTAGATGAACTGAATAGGCTAACAGTTTATAGTGATTTTTGCTAGAAACACTAGTTCATCCTCTGGACACACATTAGTTTCTCTTTTTCTCTCTGTCATTCCTTGATTCCTCCCCCCTTTCACATAACGTGTTTTTTTAGAGGTAGAAAGAGAAAAAAAGAGCTTTGTTGTATGAGAAATCGTTGATGAAGCCATACAATTATTTGTGTCACCTTCTGATATTAAATATATTTGAAACACACAAGAAAAGCTTCCCTCGTGCCAGCCCCTGTTAACACCACCTTTCAAAAGCAAATTAGGTTTGACTTTGGAGGGGCTTTTATGTCCCATTGTTCCAGCCCCCACGCTGGGCAGGTAAGACTCAGAAAATGAACTGAAGCTCCCAGTGACCCAGGGCTCCTTGGGTCCCTGGATTCAGTTTAGCAGTTCTCCCACTTTGTTACAATGCTGATTTTGTCCTATGACTCCCACCTGCAGGAAATATGTCGAGATGCACTCTTCAAGGGGCACAATGCCAACAAAAACTGAAAATAAGTGCCTTTTATCCTCTACCTGACACACAGCTGCTCCTTGGGATATTCCACAGTCAACTAAGATTCACCCTGGCACACCCAGGGATGGGTTTCTGGGGTGAGTAAAGAAGGATAGAGATACCTCACTGTCATAGTACTTTAAGCTTCAAAGCCAGATAAGTGAATCTATAAATATTTTTAATATGGTCATCTACCAAAAAATGTGCAGAGCATGCATGGGAGAGGAAGACCACAAATATACCTGAGAAAAAGTTGTATCACTTTACTCTTAACTTCTGACTTCAACCATGGGAATATCTCTGATTGGCTTGCATGAGGAGTGACTTGTGAGGGTAGAGGAGTTGATCAAATCCATAGGGATGATTGATGTAGCCCTGAGCTCTGTGAACTAGGAGAGATAGCCCAGCCCAGCCCAGCCCAGCACCTGGACAGGTTCATCCAGTCCCTCTGCAAAGGCAGAAATGCTGGCTGTATTGTCCCCAGGGCTTTGCCTTTTATATAAATCATATACTTAATTGCACATTAATGTTTATCTTTGACATCAACTATATTTTCTTGGAATTGTCATTGAGAATTGATGGCCTGAGTAAGTATTTCACAGTCCTATTAACAAGTCTGTGTCTTGTTGTTGGTCTGGGAAACATCGGATCCCATCTTCTCTCTCCAGGCAGGCCCTCTCCCCTCCCAAACCTAAATGAAAGACTTGTGGTACTCAGTAATCAGAAGGTTATTTGCAAAGAAATTAAATGATACTTAACATTTAATAGTTTTTTTTTTTTTTTTTCAGCTGTGAACCACTAGGAGACTCTATATCTGCTTTTTGCTTCTAAGGATAGGATCTGTTCTAGGGCAGACCGCAAGGACCCCAGAACCTCACTTCCATCAGAAGAGGTAAGCCCACAGATTTCCAGAAGATTGGGGTGTTGGAGAATCTTAGGAAAAGGCAACAGTCACCACATTCACAACAGTGCAAGTTTATCTTTCTTCTTCCCTGGCAAGCCCCTAGAAGGTTTTTTATAAAAGAACTTCAATTTAAGTCATTTACAGGCTTGCCATTTATGACCATGATTAGTCTCACATGTAGCTCAACTTAGCCATTCATTTAAATCATTTTCCTTATTTAAAGGATTGACCACTCTGCACATTTCCCCAGGCTTTCTCATGTCTTCACCATGTTTGGTTCATATCCTTTTATAAAGTGATAATTCTCAAATTATCACTTTATAAATATTGTAAAGGCTTTAGCTCTGGGCTGTGTCCCAGCCCACCTGAGACAACTATGGAAGTCAGACATAAGGATGTGCTTGGGGGCACTTCAGGGAAGCAAGCCCCACATCAAAGTATGCAGCTCACCAGGATGGCAACACACCAGTCCTCATGGTGGCAGGGAAAGAAGCACCCCACTCCAGAGCCAAAGGAGTGGAGAAAGAGTGGTCTTGCAATCAAGTGATGATGTCTGGGTTTACTCATGCAATGAAAGGAACAATTCTAACACCAGATTAAAACAGAGAAAAGGAAATAAGCATATGAGCAGAAATCAATAAAATAGAAAACAAAAATTAAAGAAAATTAATTAAACCAAAGGTATGTTTCTCTAGAGCAATCAGGAAAAAGAGAAAAACCCAGGACTCTATGGTCAACTAATTTTTGACAAAGGGGGAAGGAACATCCAATGGAGTAAAAACGGTCTCTTCAACAAATGGTGTTGGGAGAACTGGACAGCAACATGCAAAAAGATAAAACTAGACCACCAACTTACACCATACACCAAAATAAACTCAAGATGGATAAAAGATTTAAACATAAGCAGTGCCACCATAAAGGTCCTGGAGAAAAACATAGGCAGTAAACTTTCAGATATCCTACGCAAAAATATGTTTACTGATACTTCACCAAGGGCAAAGGAAATCAAAGAACGAATCAACAAATGGGACTATATGAAATTGAAAAGTTTCTGTTCAGCTAAAGAAAATATCAGCAAAATTCAAAGGGAACCAACTGTATGGGAAAACATAATTGCCAATGATACCTCAGACA